>JAMZAV010001218.1:0-224640 GCA_024449915.1 Sweltsa coloradensis
TTTAAAAAAAAGGGGCGGGGAACTTTTTGGAAAACAGAAGGTTTTATGATGGCTTTTCAAGCAGAGTGATTGCGACGAACAATTATAAAAAAAACAAAACAAGAGCGACAGAAAAACGATCAATGAAAAAGTAGTGCAAGGGGGGGAAACAATCGAAACTCAATCCGGGTGCAAGTACTATGTCAAAGATTACCTCTACAGAATAACCAAGTGCTAACATTTCATCAAAAACAGCAATCAAGTACAACCTCATGACACACAACATTTACACAAATACAAACCAGAAAAAGTACTAGATAGTAAAGATTAAAATTTTTTACGACCGCACATTTAAACAGACCAAACGTAAATCAAAACAGCCCGGTTTTAATAATAATTGACAAGAAAAAAACAAGAAACTCCCCCTTATCGACTTGCTACCCCAATGTCCCATAACGTCGAGACCACGTGGAAGAAAAAAATTGAAAAGTATAGTGAATTTGCAATTGAGATAAAGAAGATGTGGAAAAAAAAAAAGGTAAATACAACCCATTATTATATCAGCCAACGGCATATACCGAAGAAGTCATAAAGCTTTAAACAACAGATCTTCAACCCAATGTATACATCGAGACTCAAAAGGCAGAATACTCAACCGTGTAGAATAGTTCGTAAATTTCTAAACTAAGAATATATTCGAGTTTTCGAGACAGTTTCCCACCCCGAAGGGTTTTTCGTGGTTTTCCCTAGTCGAAGAGAAAAGCAGGGGGCGACGAGAAATCGGCCACGCCCGTAACGCAGAAAAAAAAAATCATCTAAAAACAATATTAGATTTATAAAGATTATTTTAGTTAGAGTTAAGACAAAAGAAAATGTATGTAATAGGTACACAGGAAGATTTGACGTAAGTCCGTACAACATGTTAGCTGGTTTTTAACCGAGTTTTTGAAATACACCCCAATAAAATAAAAATAATAATAATAATATTAATAAAAATAAAATAAAAATAATAATAATAATAATAATAAAATAATAATAAAAATAATAAAATAAAAAGTTTTAACATAAGAAGAAGGCCCTTGTTTATACTTTACATTTAAATTTTAATTTTTCTTACGTTAAAATTAAAATTAAAAAAAAAAAAAAATTAAAAAAAAAAAATTAAATCACTAAACAAAGAAAAAAAAATACGAAAAATCATATATTATTAAAAAGGTAAAAATTTAATTTTTTATTTTTACCCAAACGATTTATCAATAAAAGTGTAAAAGATTCGAATAGTTAAAATGATTTTATTCCTAATCCTTTCCCAAAAGGGTTTTTTCACACCGGACTTATGTAGATAGAATGATGCAATTCAATTTTAAAATTTGTCTATGAATGCAATCTCTTATTTCCGGTGAAAAATTAAATGCTGACTTTAAATTTATGCAATAATAAGAGATTTTTATGAGAAATATATATATCTTGTGACGTTGTTTTTCAAGTTTGCACATGTGGTGATGATGACCCGTGGAGAAAAAGAAATATCAGTGAGCGAGCGAAGTATTATTACATTCAGTTTGTTTTTGAAATTTAAAAGGTTTTTCGCTTTCCCTTGGGTCCACATTTTTAAAAGTTGCGCTTTGGACCTTGGAGTATATATTGGGGACGGTTTTTTTGGGTCCCGTTGCTATTCGAATACCGCGGGCTATGACCTGGGCTTAAGCCCTTATGCCCCAAATTTTAAAAAAACGGGGTCAGTCACTATAGTCTCATTTGGGTTTTTAAAATCACGGGGTTGGACCACCGTATGCTATTTAAATACCGGGGTTATGACTTGGTTTGGGTTGGTGCTTAAGCCCCTTTTGTCAAAATTTTAAAAAAAACGCGGGTCGTGACCCCTTAGGTATTGGTGTTTTTAAAATCACGGGGTCGGATCCAAGACTCTAGCAATTTAATACTATGGTCGCGAAGTGAAAAAAACTTAACAGAAGCTATTATTTTTAAACCTGTGTGAGTCATGAGGGGGCGTGGTTTATTGAAGCTATAAAATATCAACAATTACCATTGCCCTGCATGTGTCTTGTAGCCGCGCGGTTAACGCGGCAGTAGTAATCAAGGTGCCCCCCGAGCTGACCTGGTTCGAGACACGGTAATCGACACTTTTTTTTAAGGTCGCTTTTAATTGGGGAAAAAAATAGAATTAAAAAATAAAAAATAGGTGAAATTCAAAGTACAAAAAAAGGTTACTAGAGTGCGCGGATGCGCGGGACGCCCAAAAAGTGGCGCGATATTTGAAAATTTGAAAATGGTGACGAGGACACGTCAAAGATGACGCAAAACTAAAATGGCGGCAGAGTAAAATGGCGCTCGAACAAAAAAGGCGGCCCAAAATGGCGGGACTAAAATGGGGCTGAAAAAAAATGCGGCCAAGTGGCGGCAGAGCTAAAATGGGGCCGGGAAAATTCAAAATGGCATTTGGGAAAATTCAAAATGGCGGAAAAAATGGGGCTGGAAATTCAAAATGGCGGGTGGAAAATAAAAGGGGGACAAAATGGGGGGGGGCTGGAAATTAAAAGGCGGACAAAATGGGGGGACGGAAACACGTGCCCGGGAAACAAAATGGGGCCGGAAAAAGATGGCGCCCCGGAAACAAGAGGGGGCCGGAAACAAGATGGCGGTGCCGTGCCCGGGAAAATACGTCATCGACGCCATATTGGACCCACTTGGACCCCACGGTAGGGGCTCCATTTCCCCTCAATTTCCCTCTATCACCCGTTGCATAAACTTATGTAATCGCAATTACTTTATATAGAAGATCCCCTTAAAATTGTTTTGCTTAATAGGCGTTTATTAAATCAGTTATCCCTTCCACACGTAACCTGACAATGTCGCCCGTTCGACCGCCCTTGGGGGATGAAGTCGGTATTCGTTAAAAGGGTTCTATTTTTCGATTAATTGCTGCATCTCAGTTTGTGTCCAGGTTAAAATACCAAAAAAGAATACATTAAAATGGTACTGATAAGTTTTAATTGTTTTTCACTTTTTTTTTCCCGTTTAAAATTTGATGCAGTTTTTTCTTTCACTCTCTTAAAAAAAGACTTCAATTTGTTCTCGTTTCCGCTTGATGAATCTGTTCGCTGAATGAACCCAAGGATTATACACCTCACCTTCTTCCTTTCCCTTTCAATAAAAATTTTCACCCGATATTTGAACCCCATGTGAAGCTTGAACTTTTCCTTATTGACAATAATATTTTACATTTTTCTAACCCAAAATTCCCTTTTGAATATTTTGGGCTAAACGAATGTGTGTTTTGTAATAGATGTTTGATTTGTGCATCTGTAATCGCATATATTTTGATATCATCCATGTACATTAAAGAGACAGTACAAATAGTGTATTACCATTTCTTTGATTTTGAATCCGTATTTTGATTATTTAGCAAGTTGATAATGGATTTAACCCCCCTGCAGAACCAGAGTGGGTTAATGAGTCACCTTAAAATATTCCACGTGCAATTTTTATTTCACCAGTTGAAAAAAGTTTTCTGGCAATTTTTTTTTAAACGTTTTTCTCCATGTTTTATAGCCGTTTTTAAAAAACTGTATTAAATTTTGGATCATTTTATATTTCCAATACATGTAAAACCCATGAATGAGGCACAGAGTCATACGCCTTTTTTGTAGCAATATAGAGTAAAAATTTTCCTTTGGACCTGTGTTTGTCTCATAACCAAAGAATCTATAGCCAAAACTGTTCCTAAAACCCTTGGGGAAATACTTTTTACACCCTTTTTGTTCCTCTGTAATAATGTTCTTCTTCACAATGGGGAAATTTTTTTTGCAATACAAATGTAAGTAATTGTACACATTTGGTGGCATTTTTTGGGTCGTAGTGAGGGATTTTGGGTATTGAATTTTTTGGTTTAAGTAAGCTTTCCTTTTGAAAATATAAAGGAAGGCTTCATCTCCTTTCATAAGCTGTAAAATTTTTGCTAGATCTTTAGCAAACAGGTGAACTTTTATACCAAAAGTTATGGATGTTTTCAACTCCCCCCCGGGGGTTTCCAGTTATGTGCTCCATGTAATACTAGATTCAGTTCTTCGAGAGAAAGCTATTGAAGGATTAAATAACTTGCCCCTTTGGGTTTCTTCGACAACCATGCTCATTTTTGTTGTGTCTACAGGTCTACTCCAGAATCTGACCAGAAATTTTTTATATTTGCTCTGATGGGGTTTCCCTTTTCAATTGGTGAAGTCCATTTTGCAAGTCGATAGAAATACTTTTCATTGTGCTGAAAAATTCATTTTTTTTGTTTCTACTTTTACATAACCTGTACCCTTTTTAGTCTCTTGAAAGCCCTAAGTTTTTTTTTAATTATTTTTTATTATTAAAATTTTTATTTTGTTTTTTTATTATTATTATTATTATTATTATTATTATTATTATTATTTTTATTATTATTATTATTATTATTTTTTATTTTTATAATAATTTTATATTATTTTCAGGGAACTTGTCTGGAGAGGCGGAAAACTCGGCTAAGGAGGTGGGTTTTAAATAAGTGTGGTATAGCCGGGGTAAGATTCTGTAAGACGGGACGAGAGTTGGTGTGCAAAGGCAAGTTTATAACAATAGTTAATTTTGTGATCTAGATAGCTGTCTGTCAGTGAACCAAGGGTTGACTCTCTTGTTTGCTCTGTGTATTGGTATACAGGTAAAAGTTTGTCTGCTACAGAGATTACTTTATTGAATGGACTTTTGGAATGCCTAAAAAAAAGAGGTAAAATTAACGCTGTTATAACGACTGATCTTGATTCATGTGTGAAGAGTATTGTGGTGGCCTTACAATAATTACATTTAAATATATATCGATTAATAAACATGGACCAGTGCTTGTTACGTTTATCAAAACCAGTTAATAACTTTCATGTTTTAATTTTAGGTTAACTAGATCTTCAAGAAGAAGAGCAATTGTTTGAAAATTGATGGCTATAATCTTAATTAAAACTACGGGAAGGGAGGAAGAGGTGGGGGTTGGTTTGATATTTTGTTTCAAATGTTCATTAAATTCGAAAAGTTATAATAGTCATCTTGTGAATTTTGAAGGACACATGGCAAATTAATTTTAGAAAAATAAAGTGAAATAGCTTTGTCTGTGCATCCCCTAGGCCCCCCAATAATGCATCCCCATATATGATTTTATTGAGGAAATGGAAAATATTGGCAGAGGGTTGGGGCGGGGGGGGTGGGGGGTGGGAAAAGGAAAGAGGGTGGCGTAAAATACGGCAGTGTCTATTGACGAGGTAACTATTGACATTCCCCAGCAACGTGATAAACGTAGTTCAATTATATGAGGCGGGTCTGGCTGCAAAGGGATTCATTCCGTGTATTACCGTCCTACGCGGGAGGAATCGTAAATAGTAGGTTAAGCAGCAGTACGTGTAATTGACATGTTTATTGACGAGGCATCGAGGCTAACATACGTAAGGCGTTTATACGTCAAAATTCAGTGACCATTACATGATAATCGCATCAATACGTGTAGGAGAACAAGGTGATGATTTCCGAGGAAAAACAGTAACAATAAACAAAAATGTTTGAATGAGAAAATACTGCTCAACACAATTAAAAGTCAGTACAGTGGCAAGAAGTAATATCGATTAATAATTGTTGTCAGTTGTACGATGCTTATATAATGAATTCAAAACGGCATAGAGGAAGGCGAATTTTCATAAAACAGAATAAAGTTAAATGTGGAAATAATAAGAAGTGGATAAGCAATGGACCTTTTAGAGTTAATAAAGAAAAAGAGGGACAAATGTTTTCGAAAGTGGAAAAAACGCAAAGAATAAATATTTTAAAAATATATTTATAGATATGAGTATGTTTCACAGAAATCAAAGTAGAAAGAAAATTTACATGCTGCAAAAATTCCAAATATTATAAGAACTTAACGACGAAAATAAAACATAATATCAAAGGACCACATGGCCAGTCAATTAATAAAATTATAGGTAAGCGGAAAAAAGAGTCTGTGGATGATATTAGTTGATTCCTGGGCGAAGACAGAGATTAAAACTAATCGCGAATAAATTTGCTAAACGTTTATGATGAGGTTGATAAGAATATACATAACCTGTGAAGGCCGTGTGTACATAAACGAGTTTGGAAACGATGATAGGTACAATCAAAACCCAATCTATGACATACCTCCAATCGATGAAGTAGCGGCTAAGGAAATTATCAACAGCAGGAGTACAAACAAAAGCAGGCATTGGACGGTGTACGAGTTTAAAGACCTGAAAATATTTCTAATGAGATAGCCGGTAATTTCCGTTTTAATTCACTTGTCTCTTAACCGAGGGGTGGTGCCGGAAAATCTGAAGACCTCAATTGTTAGACCCATTTATAAAAAGGGAAATCATCGTGAATACTCGAACCATAGACCAATAGCCATTTGCCAAGTATTGAAAAAGATAATGGAAAGATATGTTGCCAATTGTTAGTAAAATATTTAGATAAGTTTAATATTAGCAATACAAATCAATACGGATTTCAAAAGGGAAAAAAGAACTTCCGGCTTGCTTGTAACATTGCAGGATTAAGTCAACTCAAGTTACACAAAAACTATCACAGTTTATGTATGTTTATTGACTTCACTAAAGATTCGATACGCTCAATCACAACACAAAAGTGGTTGCTTTGGACCGAATTGGCAAAGGTCCTCTGTGTCATGGTTTAAAGAATTATTTTTCAAAGAGGAAACATTATTGTGCGAGTAGGGAGAGTGTGAGAGGAACCCAGAGTATGTCAAAGGGTACCGCAGGGATCTATTTTAGCGGGCCGGTTTTTGTATTTAATATATGTTTACTGTATGCGTACATTAAATAAGTAAAATGTTTTCTTTTTCTTTGCTGATGACTCAGCATTGGTAGCAATTCACCAAAAACTTAAAAGTTGCTGAAATATATTAAAGGAAGATTTGATTAAATTTTAAGATAACACATGATCAAGGCCTGATCATTAAACGCTGCGAAAACAAAGATTGGCATATTTCCTCACTTCACCAATGTCAACCATAATGCAAATATAAATATATAACACATTCCTTGAGTGTTTGCATGATTCTGTTCATAATATGGATGGTATATCATAAACTTAATTGTGAAAAATATAAAAATAGAATCTGTTTACAGGCACGAATATTTGCGCGGGTGGAGATAGACCAAAATTTTAGCTGGGGATGTACATAGAAGGAGTGAGTAGACGGCTTAGATCATGTGTTCATCAAGATTTTATAATCTAAAGGATGTACTTCCTTATACCCTACTCCAAAACCGTATACATATCACTTGCTTAGGTCCGTTCATATCAGAAGCCCTTCTTGCATGGGGCCCAATGCGTCAATTTCAAATTTACAAATATATTATTTCGCTGCAAATAGAATGTTTGTTTAATATCCCCTTATGAGAAAAATGCTGCATGTGTCTCAACTTATGGATTTATTATAGATGCTTAATGTTGTACTGTAAATGTACTGTTCACCTACAAATTATAGTTAAATTTTATTATGATAATTCATTTTAAAATATTGTTATTCATAATGCAAATACTCGCGCCAGGGAGCAGAGTATTTAAAAATACCTACCTACAATAATAAGTATGAAAAATGAGCATTAAAATACAGTGTACCTTTAGTTCAATACAAATTCCAAAAGTATGTACGAAACATATAATATCAATAAGGAGGTGAAGAAACGAAGTAAAGGTGTTTTTGTTAATGAAAAAAGATTGACATGTAAGTGAGGATGCCGTAGTATTTTTTTTAGTTTAATTAACATTGATATAATTTGTTCAATTTTTCAGTATGTTTTGTTGTCTAGATATTTTGTATTCCCCCCCTACAATGTTCAATATTATAAAGTCTGGTGCTCGTATTTTCATTACATTATTATCTATGTATTTATCACCACAGCTAAGGCCGCTTGTGTGGCTTGTGGGATTTCAGGTTTCCTTTTGATGTCAACAGTATTTAAATAATGTACTCCAATAAAAAAAAAACTTATTATTATTATTTATTTTTATTATTATTATTTCAAATTTAAGGCTTTCGCGGACCGTAAATAATTAACACAAATTAATGGTGGGACATTTCGCCCCGCGTCGATTCTGTTTTTATTGAGTTGAAGTTTCAGCCCAACTGGTGGGCTATCCTCAGAAAAACAAGAAATAAAATTAAAAAATTACAAAAATATAAGCCAAGACCAGGCTTCCCATAGAAAAACAAAATAACAACAACCAAAACAAACAGTTACATGTCAGGCTCGCCTTCTATAATTTGCATACATCTAATGAAGTCTTTTTTGTTCACAACCCAGAAACTTCACATTGAGAATTCTGGTGCGTATCCGATCACTTTTTTTCCGCGAACTCCACTTTTTGGGCTGACCATTTCCGGGTACAGGGAGGGAGCAGAAGGCCTGCATTCGAAACCGGAGTAAGAACTCGGGGATAATGCGTTATTTACGATACGGCCAGCGTGGAGTTGTCTGAATCAGTTTTACTATGGGCCGCCCACACCGCTCAGCTTAAACCCAACATCACCATTAAAATGTTTGGTTTTAGCTATTTCAATGGACTCTCTAACCAAATCTTGGCAGTAACCGAGGGCTCTTGCCAACTATTGTAGCACTATCAAACAGAATTTCATGTCTTGGATTATTAGCATTTTCACAAGCATGGTTAGAAACACGCAGGATGTCTTTCGAGCATGCCACAATGGCTTTATGTTCTTTCAATCTTGTTCCTTACTTGTCCTGACAGTTATGGCTTCCCTTCCTCCACTTTCATTTTCCCCCCTTTCATTTCCATTACCTTTTTTCACCACACTATTTACCCTCACCCCATATCAACCCCCTTTTTTGTTACCTATTGTGCAATTCTATGCCCTGCTAATCACACACCAATTTCTTTCCCTTCTCTTGCATTGGAATTATATCCTTGAATGGCTCATCAAATGGGCCTACCTTTTTCCCATGGATTATAAATAGTTTTATGATCTTTTTGGCTAAAAATGCGACAATTCTGTCCGTCGCATACTTCACGTCAATGCAGAAAGCTCTCGTGATGTACCGGTAGCTCATCTTCACATCTCACTGTTGGCAGTCATGTGGTCTATAAAAGCCCTGTGATGGTTGCATTACTTGTATCCATCTGTTTAATAATGCTCTCGAGCACCACCTTTTCCCTCCCTAAACTTGTTGTCTGACAGTTCTGTTAGCGCGGTTACCAGCGTGTTAATAACATGACTGTTTCTGGGAGGGTGGTGATGGGATGTCCATGCAGGTACAGTTGGTATGATGTGGGTTTAACGATAAACTGAGTGGCCAGGAGATTGTTGTTTCCCGTGTAGTTTTGTCGTGACAAGAATATACCAGAGGATGGTGTTTTTGATGTTGACTTTGTGAGTTGGCCAATTTGTCTCTAATTCCATAGGGAAACTCCCGAATGCTTGGAGGATGCTATTTAAATAGACAAAAATGCATTACGTGTTTCCCACCATGTGGCCAAACTGCATAGATGTCATCCATATATACGACAACCAAATCTTTGCGCTTAAGTGTGGCCGAGTCCAGTGCTTTGGACCGAAATGATCCAAAAAGAGATGGCTACTACTGGAGATTAAAGGACTGCCCATTAGAGTGCCTTCAATTTGTGATACACTTTTCATTGAAAAACAAAGAAACGTGGATACAAGACAATGTTGAAATTGGAAGTCCGAGATGTGTTTTGCCAAATGGATTCTTTCTTTGTCACCACCTCATTGCTTCTGGCACTGGAATATTAGAAACAATGAAACATAGTAAAATTGGATTCCCAAGGACCCAAACAAAAAACTCCATACGCTGGCCCGTATCGTAAATAAACGCAATTATCCCGATAGTTCTTACTCCCGGTTTTCGAAGCAGAGGCCTTCTCGTCCTCCCTGCCCGGAAATGGATCAGCCCCAAGAAAAGTAGAGTTCGACGGAGTGATCGGATACGCACCAGAAAATTCTCAAATGTGAGGTTGTTTGGTTGTGAAAAACGGACTTCATTAGAATTGTAATGCCAGTGATTTTATCAGAAGGCGGAAGCCTGATCATGTAAATGTTGTTTATTTTATTTATTTATTTTATTTTATTTATTTAACGTCTATTCCTATTCAGTTATAAAAACTGATTTACAAAGGAGGACAACTAAATAAATCTAATTACTAGATGCAGAAACAACAATAAATTACATTTTGTAAATATTTGAAATAGTAGCATTCAACAACAATGCATTTAAACACAAGAATTTTGGTAACAAATTGAATGATATTATATGCATTCAAGAATGAATCAAATATAAAAAAGGGTGGAGAATTGAAAGAAAAGAAAAGAAAAGAAAAGAAAGAAAAGAAAAGAAAAGAAAAGAAAAGAAAAGAAAAGAAAAAAAAAAAAAAAGAAAAGAAAAGAAAAAGAAAGAAAAGAAAAAAAAAAGAAAAAAAAAAAACATTAAAAAAGAAAACGAAAGGAAAAAAAAATTGATTTATTCGACGATCCAACTCAAACGAATCCTGAGGTTTGCAAAAAATCAGAACAGCAAATCAGGGAGTATAATCAACAACTTTCGACGGAGAAACCCACCGAACGCGAAATCTTTATTCTTGGTTCGATCTTCAGTTTTGTGTTCAAATCTTGACTCATAATATAATTAATCAGATATATAATTATTTAAAAAATTTATGTCAAAACTGATCACAGCAATGATACAGGACACCAAAACAAGTTGCAAGCTACCATCATGGGCGGCAACCAGACAATCTAGGCAGAAAAAATATAGTTGAAAATACATTGTTTATATCATAATCAAAGCAATAAATGAAACAAACAAAGAGAAAAAGCACAAATCAATTATAAGAGCTTATGAAGGTAAATTACCATTATTACAAAACACACAGACAATAACTTACAAATAAATAGGTAAAAATCAATTTTTTGCTCTTGATTATTATCATTGCTTCAATTTTACTTTTAAATGTACAATCCTAGCGATCAGTAAAGTGGATTCTAATATCATAAGAAATTGAATTCCAATAGGATACGCCTCTGTACATAAATGAAACTTTCTAAATGCTTCAGAATTTCAAATCTAGGAACTCTCAATGAGTTTATTAAAGTAGAATTTCTATCACGATCAAACAATTTTAAAATATGGGTAAGAATACCTAAAAACATACCTTCAAACTTTGTAGTATTTACCAGCACTGCTATACTTCATCCTCTCCCAACGTGAAGACAACAGACTGCAAATCTGGTTCAAGGGAAATGAATCAAACAGATGGTCAATTCTCTCTGGAGACAAACATTACTCAGTAGAAGGTCTTAATGCCCCAAACACTAAAACAATAATCATAACAGAGTGAATATAAAGAATATACAAGTAAACCTCAAACATTCTCTCGGTTTTACAAACCTCTTCCATTTACTTATAATTCCAATTGCTGATGATACTTTATTACACACATATTCATAATGTTCTTAAAAATTAAATTACAACTAGAAAACTCAAGATATTTAAATTCATACACTCTAGAAATTAACTACCATTACAATTAACGTCAAATGGAATATCATTCAGCTTCTATCTTAGCCTTATGAAAAAAATTCATAAAATTTGTTTTGCTATAATTAATATTCAAGTCCTGAGTTTAAACCAATCAGCCATCTCTTTAGACGTCTGAGACGTCGTCGATCTCTTCGACATCCACACCTTCTAAATAAAAGACCCAGTCATCAGCATATAAGATATCATTGATGCCTCCCATTATAGTAGATATATCATCTAATAAAGAATAATAACAGGGTCCTAATATTGATCTTGGGGTTCACCACAAAATATATTGAATACTTTTGAACTATATTTTGCAAGATTATTAAACATTTTTCTATTTTAAAAAATAAATCCGCCAAAATTGATAACAAAATAACAGGCACACACTACGTTAAACCTGGTTTTAAATTTTATTAAAAGAGGTTAAAAAAGGTACTGAATCAAATTGGCTTCCAAGATCAACAAAGACAGCTCCAACTTACCATTTAATTTATCAATCCCTTTATTAGAATAAAATCTGTAAATGCTAGAAGGGCACCTTTGCGTTGACCTACCTTTCCACTGAAACCATGCTGGTTTGCACTTAAACTTTCAGATGCATCCAATTCAATGTAATAACCTCTGTGTAAAATATTTTCAATAATTTTCCCTACAATTGGAAGAGTTGTAGAGGTCGATAAAGAATTCCTATTACTCTTTTTACTTTTACCTTATAAATAGTGCGTTACCCTTGCCAATTTCAGCTGTGTTCGGGAAATCACCCTACACTTAGGTTGGCAGGCTGCTTATTTTTCTCCCTACGAATATGCTTAGCGTTCAGAGAAATGGGCTTGCTCTTCGCGGATCTATCTGGGGCCGTTTTGCAAAACTCAGTACAGGTCTGTTTGAATTTTTTTTTTTTTAGTTGTTATTTTGTTTTTCTATGGGAAGCCTTCGGTCTTGGCTCTATATTTTTGTATAATTTTTAATTTTATTTCTTGTTTTCTGAGGATAGCCCACACAGTTGGCTGAAACGTCAAACGCCAAATAAAAGCAGAATCGACGCGGCGAAATGCCCGAACAGTTAATGTGTAATTATTCATTATTTTATTATTAGTATTATTATTATTAATAATTATTTATTATTATATTATTATTAGTCATTATTATTATTATTATTATTATTTTATTGGAGTAATTCATACAAAACTCGGTCAAAACCGGAGCGAACACTAACATGTTGTACGGACTTACGTCAAAGTCTTCCATGTTATTATATTATTATTATTATGATATTATTATTATTATTATTATTATTATTATTATTATTATTATTATTATTATTTTATTATTATTATTTTTATATTTTATTGGATGCATTTAATACAAACTCGGTAAACCCCGGAGCTAACATGTTGTACGGACTACGTCAAGTACTTCAATGTGTACACGATTACATACATTATTACTTTGCCTTACTATCTAACTAACATAGTCATATAAAATCGTAATTTTGTTTGTAGATGATGTTTTCTTTCTGCTTGTGTACGGTCGTGGGCCGATTTTTTTTTTTTTTTTTCTCGTCGCCATCCTAGATTTGCTCTTTCGGGACTATGGGAAACCACGACAAGAAAACCATGTCAGGATGGAAAAGCGTCTCGGAATCTCGAAGTATCATTCTTAGTTTAGAAATTACGAATATTCTACATGGTTGAGTATTACTGCCTTTTGAGTCTCGATGTATACAATTGGGTTGAAGATCTAGTCTGTTTAATGCTTTCATGTGCTCTTCGGTATGATGCCGTTGGAGTGTATTAACTTTTCTGTTTCCACATCCTTCTTGAATTGCAAGCTAACTAGACTTGTCAATTGTTTTCTATCCACTGGTCTCGACGTTATGGCACATGGGATAGCAACGTCGAAAGGTAGTTCTTGTTTTTCTTGTCAATTATTATTAATCCGGAATGTTGTGATGAATCGTTTTTGTCTGTTATAAACTGTGCGGTCGTAATATTATTGTATCTTACTATCTAGTACTTTCTCTGGTTTGTATGGTAGTAAGGTGGTGTATGTCAATGAGGTGTCCTTGTTGCTAGTTTTGATGAATAAATGTTAGCTACTTGGGTTATGTCTGTTAGAGGTAATCTGTTTGACAAAGGTGAACTTGCACCATGAATGATGTGTTCGATTGTTTCACCACTTGCACTAAATTTCTACCATGATCGTTTACTGTCGCATCTTGCATTAGGTATTTTTAAATTGTCGTCGCAATCACTCTTCTTGAATAGCAGCATAAAAACCTTCTGTTCGTGTTGACCTTTTTTTTTTTCTTTTCGTAACAGAGACTGAGAGTTCCGTTTGCTTTCTAACACCTATTGTGTATTAATGACTGGTAATCTGTCACGTCGCTCTCTGTACTCATGTACATCATAATTAGTGCCTTCATTTATGCTGCCATCAGGCGCCTCCCGTTTCCCTCCCGAGCCAGAGTAACCTCTTTTTCGACAGCGTCAGTTATGAGGTGTCCCTGGTAGAATAACATTTTTGTTTGCCAAGATTGAGTGGAGTTAATGATTTGTCAGCTAGCACCACAGCCCTATGAAGTGTGGATTCGGTTGCTCTTTGTAAAAAAGTATTTTCTTAAATGTCAATTTTGTCTTATAATTAAGTTTGTTCAGATCCAATTAGGGCCCCGTCCTCCTTTTTCTCTTGGAAGTGTCAATCTCTCTATTGCTGATTTAGGATGTATGTTTATTTCTGTGGTTGGTAAGGTAGTAGTACGAGTTCATATTCCAACGCGTGTATTTCTGTCTGCGTCCATTTAATGATTCCGAATGAATATGTCAGTACTGGTAGTAGCGCATATGTATTTATTGCTGTGATTCTTGTTTTTACCGTTTAGTTGCGTCTGAGGTTGTTATTGACTTTAGTCGTTTCTGTATGTATCTATCAATTTTCTTTCATACTTTATGGTTCAATTCGGCAGCTGTGAGAATCCTAAATATTTGTATACAATCGTTATCGTACCATTATTCCAATCCTATTTCCATCTTTCTAGCTGGAACTCTTCTGACTGCGTAACCTTTATACCACTTTTCGATATGTAGCGTCTTACCCTTGCTTCTCCAAAACTCCATGCAGATATCTTGACTAAAATTCTAATGTTGTAGTTGACTAAACTGTTTAGTTGAGCAAATTTGATGCATACAACTTTAGGTATCCATGTGAATAGGTGAGAAATTGTGTGAACGATACCATATTATTGTCCTTAATTTTAAAATCCGTATGTGATTCGGTAAGCAATAATATGCGACAGTGGGTTAATGACAGACAAAACCATAATGCACTTAAGGAGTCACACTTGGAAATGCACGTTTAATTTGTATTGGATCTGTAAGTTAATCTGCTGGTTTTCTCTATTTAGTTTTAGTGTTGTTCTCCATTTACTCCATTACTGACTTCAAAAGTTTACAATTAACTGGGTTGATTTTATTATTTTTGCGACCTAGGGGATAGCACGGGGCGAGCAGCTGGTCACAAAACCCCCGTAGGTGAAGGGAAGGGGGGCGAGGTAGAGGATAGTGGAATGTAATTTATAGGAAGAAGTACGGGAAGGGACAAGAAATTAGGGAGAAATATGAGGAAAACCGAGCTGTGAAATAAACTGAAAAACTTACCGGCTTGGATGCTGGGCTGGGCGGAAGTGACAGTTGGCGAGAGATGATTCGCAGGTGGGCGTAGCAGGTGCAGAAGGCGTCAGCGTCGAGGGCGTTATTGACACAATGGTGTCGAATGGAGCACCGATGATTTAAACTTAAACGTAATATTAACTGGTATCACTAAAAGATGGCGAGGATCGGCGGCACTGTAGGAGTGAGCTATCGAGAGAGGTGCGTGACTGCGAGTGTTCTCGTCGGGACTAGACCGAGAGATGGCGCGTGCGTTGTCTACGAGCTAGGCCCGAGAGTAACATGCCCTCTCTCATGCACTACAGAGTACATGCAAAAATAGCCGGCAACGTGACCATGAATACGTCACAAGCTGCGGGGAAAATGAAGGAAAATGAATTGGTGGAGAGAGGAGGACAGAAAACAGAGAAGTGGCGCGTACATATTATTTGTAAAAAATCTGAATAGCCATGTGTGGTGGTTGTTGAGTCATAGGCTTTCTTGCTATAGTCAATGTAGGTTTTACGTGAATATTCCTTTTCTTATTGTGTGCCTGATTCATTGCAGTAGAGTCGATAATAAGTTGTTCTTTACATCCCTGTGAGTTCTTACAGCATCCTTTTGTTCCTCGGCCATGATATTGTTGTTCTTCGCAATGCTTATATACTTTATTTGTTATGCATGAAGGTCAATATTTTATATATAGTTGATAGAATGTATTGGCCTATATTTACTTGGGTTCTTCGTGTCATTATCCTTCGGTTTGAGAAGGTACCCTTCGTAACGAATTCGGGTATTCTTTAACTCCATTTATAAAAAACTCGTTGAGACATTTTCTAATTTGATTGTGAGTTGTATGATTTCTTATATAGTAGGGAAGCCAATAGGTAATTCGGCCGAAAACGTGAAAGAGCTATGTATGTGGTATCAATCGATTCGTATTGATAAATGGATAAAACAAGTTCGATGGTGAGAGTCCTGTATTTTTGGCTGAGACGGCCATATCTAAAACAGATGCCGCCGCTTTCGACTTTAAACTAAGGTTATCTTCGTAAATATTTGACCGATTTTCAAATTTCAAAGGTACCATTCGAAGGTAAATAATTAGAAATTTAAAGTAATGTTTACAAATTTGACACGAAAATCCAATATGTTTGAGGTTATGTTACAAAAAACTTTTAACTGTTTACTTACACTTTCGCGTTATGGAACGATATTTACTAGGAAAAAAGGTTTTACATTTTTCTCAAGTTGAATTTTTGGTGGATTATTTAATTTGTTGTTTTTAATGAATCCATGCCATTTAATTTTCTGACAATTATAGCCTGAGTTTATTTAATTAATAGCGATGGCAGTGTAGATTAAATATATCTGCTTCTTCTGTGTGATCCTTTATGTTTCATACAGTTGTCGAGGACAACAAATTGGTGAAACAAAGATATTTGGTATCAATCGATTCGTATGAACCGAACTTAAACAATTTTGATTAAGTTAATTTCGATCTTTTTACTGAGACCTTCCCCTGGGGGCAAAAACAAGATGGCGCCGTCATTGAAATTTAACTAAAATATCTTTGAAAGTATTCGCCGATTTCAATTGTAAACGGTACGTTGAAAAGTAATAAAAAGAGCTACAAACGATGGACCAACAATTTTCCAGAAAGTTTTTTTTTTGAGGTTATGTTTGGTTTGAATTTTTAGTAATTTAACGATTTTTTCAGAGCACAATAGTGAAATACAATATGTATGGGTATCAATCGATTAGTTATTGAACCGTGGATTTAACATTTGATGGGTTTTTTTCAAGTTCCTGAGTTTTAACCAAATCATCCATCCTCTTTAGAACTTCTTGAAGACGTCGTACGATCTCTTCGACATCCACACCTTCTAAATAAAAGACCAAGTCATCAGCATATAAGATATAATTGATGCCTCCCATTATAGTTAGATATATCATCTATATAAAGAATAAATAACAGGGGTCCTAATATTGATCCTTGGGGTACACCACAAAATATATTGAATACTTTTGAACTATATTTTGCAAGATTTATAAACATTTTTCTATTTAAAAATAATCCGCCAAAATTGATAACAAATAAGGACTTACGTTAAACCTGGTTTTAATTTTATTAAAGAGGTAAAAAAGGTACTGAATCAAATGCTTTCCTAAGATCAACAAAGACAGCTCCAACCTTACCATTACGTTTATCAATCCCTTTATAGATAAAATCTGTAAATGCTAGAAGGGCACTTTGCGTTGACCTACCTTTCCTGAAACCATGCTGGTTTGCACTTAAACCTTCAGATGCATCCACTTCATGTAATAACCTCTTGTGTAAAATATTTTCAATAATTTTCCCTACAATTGGAAGAGTTGATATAGGTCGATAAGAATTCCTATTACTCTTTTTACCTTTTACTTATAAATAGGCGTTACCCTTGCCAATTTCAGCTGTGTTGGGAAATCACCTACACTTAGGGTTGGCAGGCTGGCTTATTTTTCTCCCTACGAATATGCTTGGTTCAGAGATTTGCTTGCTCTTCGCGGATCTATCTGGGGCGGTTTTGCAAAACCAGTACAGGGTCTGTTTGAATTTTTTTTTTTTTTAGTTGTTATTTTGTTTTTCTATGGGAAGCCTTGTCTTGGCTTATATTTTTGTAATTTTTTAATTTTATTTCTTGTTTTTCTGAGGATAGCCCACACAGTTGGGCTGAAACGTCAAACGCAATAAAAGCAGAATCGACGCGGCGAAATGTCCGACCAGTTAATTGTGTAATTAATTATATATTATTATATATTATTATTATTAATATTATTATTATTATTATTATTATTATTATTATTATTATTATTATTATTTTTATTTTGGATGTAATTCATACAAACTCGGTCAAAACCGGAGCTAACATCTAACATGTTGTACGGACTTACGTCAAGTACTTCCATGTTATTATTATTATTATTATTATTATTATTATTATTATTATTATTATTATTATTATTATTATTATTATTATTATTATTATTATTATTTTTATTATTTTATTGGATGTATTTCATACAAACTCGGTTAAAACCGGAGCTAACATGTTGTACGGACTTACGTCAAGTACTTCCATGTGTACCTATTACATACATTATTACTTTGCCTTATCTCTAACTAAAATAAGTCATTTATAATCGTAATTTTGTTTGTAGATGATGTTTCTTTCTGCTGTGTACGGTCGTGGCCGATTTCTCGTCGCCATCCTAGCATTTGCTCTTCGGACTATGGGAAACCACGAAAGAAAACCATGTCAGGATGGAAGCTGTCTCGGAATCTCGAAGTATCATTCTTAGTTTAGAAATTTACGAACTATTCTACATGTGTTGAGTTATTACTGCCTTTTGAGTCTCGATGTATACATTGGGTTGAAGATCTAGTTGTTTAATGCTTTCATGTAGCTTCTTCGGTATGATGCCGTTGGAGTGTATTAACCTCTTTTCTGTTTCCACATCTTCTTGAATTGCAAGCTCACTATACTTGTCAATTTTTTTCTTCCACGTGGTCTCGACGTTATGGCACATTGGATAGCAACGTCGATAAGGGTAGTTTCTTGTTTCTTCTTGTCAATTATTATTATATCCGGACTGTTGTGATGAATCGTTTGGTCTGTTATAACTGTGCGGTCGTAATATTATTTGTTATCTTTACTATCTAGTACTTTCTCTGGTTTGTATTTGTAGTAAGGTGTGTGTATGTCAATGAGGTTGTACTTGATTGCTATTTTTGATGAATAATGTTAGCTACTTGGTTATGTCTGTAGAGGTAATCTGTTTGACAAAGTGACTTGCACCCTGATATGATGTGTTCGATTGTTTCACCCCTTGCACTAAATTTTCTACATTGATCGTTTACTGTCGCATCTTGCATTAGGTATTTTTTATAATGTGTTCGTCGCAATCACTCTTTCTTGAATAGCCAGCATAAAACCTTCTGTTTCTCCAAATAGTTCCCGTTGTTTAACCACCTATTTGAAACTTTAATATCTACGTGATCTTTGTGTAGTTCATCATAATGCCCCTTGTGTAGGGGTCTTTTCTGAGAGACGTAACTCTTTTGCAGCGTCAGTTATGAGGTTCCCTTGTAGAATAACATTTTTGTTTGCTAATTGAGTGGAGTTAATGATTTGTCAGCTAGCACCACAGCCCTATGAAGTGTGGATTGGTTGCTCTTTGTAAAAAAGTATTTTTCTTAAAATGTCAATTTGTTTATAATATAAGTTGTTCAGATCAATTAGGCCCCGTCCTCCTTTTTCTCTTGGAAGTGTCAATCTCTCTATTGCTGATTTAGGATGATGTATTCTGTGTTTGGTAAGTGTAGTACGAGTTAATATTTCCAACGCGTGGATGTCTGTCTGCGTCCATTTAATGATCCGAATGAATATGTCAGTACTGGTATAGCATATGTATTTATTGCTGTGATCTTGTTTTTACCGTTTAGTTGCGTCTTGAGGATAGACTTTAGTCGTTTCTTGTATGTATCTATCAATTTTTCTTTCATTACTTTATGTTCAATTCTGGCAGCTTGTGAGAATCCTAAATATTTGTATACATCGTTATCGTCCATTATTCCAATCCTATTTCCATCATCTAGCTGGAACTCTTCTGCCTGCGTAACCTTATACCCTTTTCGATATGTAGCGTCTTAACACTTGTCTTCTCCAAACTCCATGCAGATATCTTGACTAAATTCTAATGTTGTATTGACTAAACTGTTTAGTTGAGCAAAATTTGATGCATACAACTTTAGGTCATCCATGTAGAATAGGTGAGAAATTGTGTGACATACCATATTATTGTCCTTAATTTTAAATCCGTATGTTGATTCGTTAAGCATATGCGACAGTGGGTTTAATGACAGACAAAACCATAATGCACTTAATGAGTCACCTTGGAAAATGCCACGTTTAATTTGTATTGGATCTGTAGTTATCTGCTGGTTTTTCATATTTAGTTTTAGTGTTGTTCTCCATGTCTCCATTACTGTCTTCAAAAAGTTTACAATTACTGGGTTGATTTTATATTTTTGCGACCTAGGGGATAGCACGGGGCGAGCAGTGGTCACAAACCCCCTAGGTGAAGGGAAGGGGGGCGAGGTAGAGGCTAGTGGAATGTAATTTATAGGAAGAAAGTACGGGAAGACAAGAAATTAGGGAGAAATATGAGGAAACCGAGCTGTGAAATAAACTGAACCACTTACCGGCTTGGATGCTGGCTGGGCGAAGTGACAGTTGGCGAGAGATGATCGGCCCAGGTGGGCGTAGCAGGCGGGGAAGGCGTCAGCGTCGAAGGCGTTATTGACAACAATGGTGTAGAATGGAGCAGCGGATGATTTAAACTTAAACTTAATATTAACTGGTATACACTTAAAGATGGCGAGATCGGCTGCACTGTAGACATGAGCTATCGAGAGAGGTGCGGGACTGCGGGTGTTCTCGTCGGACTAGACCGAGAGACTGGAGCGTGCGTTGTCTACGAGCTACGGCACGAGATTTAACATGCCCTGACTACAGAGTACATGCAAAAATAGCCGGCAAGTGACTCAGAATACGTCACAGCTTGGCGGGAAATGAAGGAAAATGATTGGTGGAGAGAGACAGAAAAAAAAAGAGAAGGGGGCGCGTACATTTTATTTGTAAAATCTGAAAAGCCATGTGTGTGGTGTTGAGTCATATGCTTTCTTGTAATCGATGTAGTTGACATGAATATTTCTCTTCTTGATGTTTGCTTGATTCATTACAGTAGAGTCGATAATTAGTTGTTCTTTACACCCCTGTGATAACTTACAGCATCCTTTTTGTTCCTCAGCTATGATGTTGTGTTCTTCGCAATGATTATATACTTTATTTGTGAGGCATGAAGTTAAGATTTTATATATTGTTGGTAAACATGTAATTGGTCGATATTTACTTTGGGTTCTTCGTGTCATTATCCTTCGGTTTGAGAAAGGTTTCTCCCTTTAGTAACGAAATTTGGGTATTTCTTTAACTCCATTTTTAAACTCGTTGGACATTTTCAATTTGATTGTGAGTAGTATTGATTTTCTTATATAGTAGGGAGCATAGGTAATTCCGTGGCCCAAACGGTGAAAGAGCTATGTATGTGGTATCAATCGATTCGTATTGATCCATTGATAAACAATTTCGATGGTGAGAGTCTTGATTTTTGGCTGAGACGGCCATATCTAAAACAAGATGGCCCGCCGCTTTCGAATTTTAAAAATGCGTATCTTCGTAAATATTTGACCGATTTCAATTTCAAAGGTACCATTCGAAAGGTAAATAATAGAAATTTAAATAAATGTTTACAAATTTGCACGAAATCCAATATGTTTGAGGTTATGTTACAAAAACTTTAACTGTTTACTTACACTTTTTCGTTATGGAACGATATTTACTAGGTAAAAAGGTTTTACATTTTCTCAAGTTGCATTTTTGGTGGATTATTTATTTGTGTTTTTTAATGAATCCATGCATTTAATTTTCTGACAATTATAGCCTGAGTTTATTAATTAAAGCGATGGCATGTGTAGATAAATATATGCTTCTTCTGTGTGATCTTTATGTTTCATTACATTTTGTCGAGACACAATTGGTGAAACAATTAGATATTTGGTATCAATCGATTCGTTATGAACCGAACTTAAACAATTTTGATTAAGTTAATTTCGATTTTTTACTGAGACCTTCCTGGGCAAAAACAAGATGGCCGCCGTCATTGAACATTTAACTAAAATATCTTTGAAAGTATTTCGCCGATTTCAATTGTAAAGGTACGTTGAAAAGGTAATAAAAAGAGCTACACAAACGATGGACCAAACAATTTTCCAGAAAGTTTTTTTTTTTGAGGTTATGTTTGGTTGAATTTTTGGTATTTTTAACGATTTTTTCAGAGCACAATAGGTGAAACAACTATGCAAGGGGTATCAATCGATTCGTTATGAACCGTGATTTAACATTTGATGGGAAAATTTCGATTTTTTACTGAGCCCTTCCCATGGCAAAAAACAAGATGGCCGCCGCCAATGAACCTTTTGACTCGCATATCATTTAAAGTATATACCCGATTTTTAATTCACGTATACCGTTGAAAAGGTAATTTAATGACGAATAAACTATATATTTACCATTTTGTTGAAACTTTAATATTTACTGAGGTTATGTTACAAAAACTTAAATTATTTACCACACTCGTCATCGTTATGGATTTTATGGCGCATATATCTACATGACTAAAAACGGTTTTTGAATATGTTTGGCTTGTTTATCCGTAGCATATCTCTTTATGTATTCAATGAGTCCTTACATTTTATGTTCCGACAAATACATCCCGAGATAATGTATTTGAAGCGACGGCATGTGTAAATGAATAATATATGCATCGAGTATTTGATCTTGATGTTTGAAACACATTTCGTCGAGGCACAATAATTGATTAAAGAATTATGTATCTGGTATCAATCGATTCGTTATGAAACGTTCTTTAACAATTTTGATGAGGTACCCGTCGCAAAAAACAAGATGGCCGCCGAAAAAAACTTTGTAAGTTATATATTTTTCTAAGGTAATTGACAGACCAATTTCAAAGGTACCGTTGGAAATGTAACTTAAGTTGTAAAAAATTATAAACTTGCAATTTTCACGAAACCTTTATATTAACTGAGGTTATCTTGTTGTAGGAAACTGTGATTCTGTTATGTTGGTACCATAGACATAAATTAAAAAACGTTCCTCCACCGGAAATTGAACCCGGGACCAGCTGGAAACAGTATGACATTGACAGCCTAGATCCCGAGTGTTTCTAATTCTAATTATTCACATCATCATCCATCCCAGCCCAGATCGATCAATAGCGTACACATAATACACAGAATAGTACACAGAATAGCTGATGCAAATCATGCTGAAGAAGAATTTCGTCTACTAGGAGATGTGCTCAAGCAGAATGGTTTTCCAAATAGAATCATTCAAAAGGCCCTCAGACGACAAACTAACTAACACAGCTAGCCTGTGTTCCTGTTGACGTTGAAACATGTTCCTTCATGTTTGACACTCTTAGCACCTGTCACAATTCCCACATGGAATTTCATACACGCCACCACCTTCTGGGCAGATGTGGTCCTTAGTTCTTAACAACTCTCCTATCTTTCTGTCGGTGTTTTTATGTTTTGTTTAGCAAGAATTTTTCTATTTCGGTCCGCTTCTCTTATAACATTAGGCAAATATGCAGTTGCAAGTAGTTCTTCTTTTACTGTACCTACATCTTTTCCGAGTTAGTTTTGTCGTCTGAGGGCCTTTTGAATGATTCTATTTTTAAAACCATTCTGCTTGAGCACATCTCCTAGAAGACGAAATTCTTCTTCAGCATGATTTGCATCAGCTATTCTGTGTACTATTCTGTGTATTATGTGTACGCTACTGATCGGATCTGGGCTGGGATGGATGATGATGTGAATAATTAGAATAAGAAACACCCGGGATCTAGGCTGTCAATGTCATACTGTTTCCAGCTGGTCCCGGGTTCAATTTCCGGTGGAGGAACTTTTTTTAATTTATCTATGGTACCAACATAACAGCGTCATAGTTTCCTACAACAAGATAACCTCAGTAAATATAAAGGTTTCGTGAAAATTGCAAGTTTATAATTTTTTACAACTTAAGTTACATTTCCAACGGTACCTTTGAAATTGGTCTGTCAATTACCTTAGAAAAATATATAACTTACAAAGTTTTTTTCGGCGGCCATCTTGTTTTTTGCGACGGGTACCTCATCAAAATTGTTAAAGAACGTTTCATAACGAATCGATTGATACCAGATACATAATTCTTTAATCAATTATTGTGCCTCGACGAAATGTGTTTCAAACATCAAGATCAAATACTCGATGCATATATTATTCATTTACACATGCCGTCGCTTCAAATACATTATCTCGGGATGTATTTGTCGGAACATAAAATGTAAGGACTCATTGAATACATAAAGAGATATGCTACGGATAAACAAGCCAAACATATTCAAAAACCGTTTTGGTCATGTAGATATATGCGCCATAAAATCCATAACGATGACGAGTGTGGTAAATAATTTAAGTTTTTTTTGTAACATAACCTCATAATCCTGTCAAATAAGAATTTTTGGAGGAAAAAATTGCGATGTCGCTGAATTTTTCCAGAGACCTTCCTTAAATGATACTATTAACATACTAAAACTCCCCTACAATCGGACTGGAGCTTCGGCCGCCATATTGGAAAATGGCGGCCAAAAAGTGTTTGTTATCGAATATCTCCAAATTTGTTTGAGAAAGACAAATATCTCAATGGCAGAAATATTCCCCATTTATTTCCCTACAAAACAGGGGTCTTCTATAATTTTGGTAGGGGCAACGGTTACGTCACAAAATCGTGGTTTATATGTTGCTTATTGGAGTACCAGCTTATTTCCAAATTTTCACGCCCAGCATCAAACAATGCCCGGTAAATCCGTAAGAAATCGATTTAAAAATACAAAAGGCACTTTTGTACGGGATTCGTGAAAGCTACCACAGTATTTAAAAATATCAGGTCTGCGAAATCGGATTTTGCATTTACCCGGAATTTGGGTTTTTCCATGTTGGCATTTCCTAAAAAAATGCCATATTTTACTGTCCATTATTAAGCACTAAATAGCATTGGAGGAAAAATTATTTCTACGCACATTGAAATGACTTAAATAATGATCCGATTACAACCAAAGTTTAAATCCAATATGGCTGCTAATTCCTAATATTCACAATATGAATACTGTTTTCGTGCTGTTTTTACACTCTTTTTGTTACATAATTCACTTTGATGTTGTGGATATTAGGAATTAGCAGCCATATTGGATTTAAACTTTGGTTGTAATCGGATCATTATTTGAGTCATTTCAATGTTCGTAGAAAGAATTTTTCCTCCAATGCTATTTAGTGCTTAATAATAGACAGTCAAAAAGGGAATTTTTTAGGAAATTCCAACAATGGAAAAACCCAAATTCCGGGTAAATGCAAAATTCTATTTCGCAGACCTGATTTTTTAAAATACTAATGGAAGCTTTCATGAACCCCGTACAAAAGTCCTTTTGTATTTAAATCGATTTCTTACGGATTTACTGGGCATTGTTTGATGCTGGGCGTGAAAATTTGTAAATAAGCTGGTACTCCAATGAGCAACATTTAAACCACGAATTTGTGACGTAACCGTTGCCCCTACCAAAACTATAGAAGACATCTGTTTTGTAGGGAATTTAATGGGGATTATTTTGTCTACCTCAAACCAATTTGGAGATATTCGATAACAAACACCTTTTGGCCGCCATTTTCCAATATGGCGGCCGAAGCTCCAGTCCGATTGTAGGGGAGTTTTAGTATGTTGTTTAGTATTATATAAGGAAGGTCTCTGCAAAAATTCAGCGACATCGCAATTTTTTCCTCCAAGCGTCAATATACGATCTTATTTGACAGGATTATCAGTAAATATTAAAGTTTCAACAAAATGGTAAATATATAGTTTATTCGTCATTAAATTACCTTTTCAACGGTATACGTGAATTAAAAATCGGGTATATACTTTAAATGATATGCGAGTCAAAAGGTTCATTGGCGGCGGCCATCTTGTTTTTTGCCATGGGAAGGGCTCAGTAAAAAATCGAAATTTTTCCCATCAAAATTGTTAAATCACGGTTCATAACGAATCGATTGATACCCCATACATAGTTGTTTCACCTATTGTGCTCTGAAAAAATCGTTAAAATTACTAAAAATTCAAACCAAACATAACCTCAAAAAAAAAAAACTTTCTGGAAAATTGTTGGTCTATCGTTTGTAGCTCTTTTTATTACCTTTTCAACGGTACCTTTACAATTGAAATCGGCGAAATACTTTCAAAGATATTTTAGTTAAATGTTCAATGACGGCGGCCATCTTGTTTTTGCCCAGGGAAGGTCTCAGTAAAAAAATCGAAATTAACTTAATCAAAATTGTTTAAGTTCGGTTCATAACGAATCGATTGATACCAAATATCTAATTGTTTCACCAATTGTGTCTCGACAAAATGTAATGAAACATAAAGATCACACAGTAGAAGCATATATTCATCTACACATGCCATCGCTTTAATTAAATAAACTCAGGCTATAATTGTCAGAAAATTAAATGCATGGATTCATTAAAAACACAAATAAATAATCCACCAAAAATGCAACTTGAGAAAATGTAAAACCTTTTTACCTAGTAAATATCGTTCCATAACGAGAAAGTGTAAAGTAAACAGTTAAAGTTTTTGTAACATAACCTTAAACATATTGGATTTTCGTGCAAATTTGTAAACATTTATTTAAATTTCTATCATTTACCTTTCGAATGGTACCTTTGAAATTGAAATCGGTCAAATATTTACGAAGATACGCTAGTTTAAAATTCGAAAGCGGCGGCCATCTTGTTTTAGATATGGCCGGTCTCAGCCAAAAAATCAAGACTCTCACCCTCGAAATTGTTTATCTATGGATCAATACGAATCGATTGATACCACATACATAGCTCTTTCACCTAAGCTGCCACGGAAGCATGTTTTCATTCCCTATGCTCCCCCACTAATACCAAATTTTTTGAATATTATCATTACCTGGTGCTTTCCAGCTATGTGTAGCACTGATTGTCGACTTTAATTCATCAATAGTTATACCTTCGAATCTCATCTCATTAATATCGCTCATCCTAGCTATTTCGTCTTGAATCCATTGTGCATCCTGGTTTGTGTGCTACCGGGTTACCCCATATTCCTGTCCAAAACTCTTCTATCTCTGTCTTAGTTGGTTATTAATATTATTATTATTTATAATAATAATAATTATTATTATTATTATTATTATTATTATTATTATTATTATTGTTATTACTATTATTATTATTATTATTATTATTATTATTATTATTATTATTATTATTATTATTATTATTATTGTTTTATTGGATGTATTTTCATACAAACTTGGTCAAAACCGGAGCTAACATGTTGTACGGACTTACGTCAAGTACTTCCATGTGTATCTATATTACATACCTACATTATTACTTTGTCTTAACTCTAACTAAAATAAGTCATTATAATATAGTTTGTAGATGATGTTTTATTTCTGCTGTGTACGGTCGTGGCCGACTTCTCGTCGCCATCCTAGCATTTGCTCTTCGGACTATGGGAAACCACCGAAAAACCATGTCAGGATTGAAGCTGTCTCGGAATCTCGGAAGTATCATTCTTAGTTTAGAAATTTACGAAACTATTCTACACGTGTTGAGTATTACTGCCTTTTTGAGTCTCGATGTATACATTGGGTTGAAGATCTAGTTGTTTAATGCTTTCATGTAGCTTCTTCGGTATGATGCCGTTGGGAGTGTATTTACCTTTTTCTGTTTCCACATCTTCTTGAATTGCAAGCTCACTATACTTGTCAATTTTTTTCTTCCACGTGGTCTCGACGTTATGGCACATTGGGATAGCAACGTCGATAAGGGTAGTTTCTTGTTTCTTCTTGTCAATTATTATTTTATCCGGACTGTTGTGATGAATCGTTTGGTCTGTTATAACTGTGCGGTCGTAATATTATTTGTTATCTTTACTATCTAGTACTTTCTCTGGTTTGTATTTGTAGTAAGGTGTGTGTATGTCAATGAGGTTGTACTTGATTTCTAGTTTTTGATGAATAATGTTAGCTACTTGGTTATGTCTGTAGAGGTAATCTGTTTGACAAAGTGACTTGCACCCTGATATGATGTGTTTCGATTGTTTCACCCCTTGCACTAAATTTTCTTCATTGATCGTTTACTGTCGCATCTTGTATAATGTATTTTTTATAATTTTTTCGTTGCAATCACTCTGTCTTGAATAGCCAGCATAAAACCTTCTGCTTCTCCAAATAGTTCCCCGTTGTTTAACCACCTATTTGATGCTTTAATATCTACGTGACCTTTATGTAGTTCATCATAATGTCTCTTGTGTAGGGTCTTTTCTGAGAGACGTTACTCTTTTGAAGCGTCAGTTATGAGTTTCCCTTGTAGATTGACATTTTCGTTTGCTAGATTGAGTGGAGTTAATGATTTGTCAGCTAGCACCACAGCCCTATGCAGTGTTGATTGGTTGCTCTTTGTAATAAAATATTTTCTTAAAGTGTCTAGTTTTTTATAATATAAGTTGTTCAGATCAATTAGGCCTCGTCCTCCTTGTTCTCTTGGAAGTGTCAATCTCTCTATTGCTGATTTAGGATGATGCATTCTGTGTTTAGTAAGTGTAGAAAAGAGTTAATATTTCCAGCGCGTGGATGTCTGTCTGCGTCCATTTAATGATTCCGAATGAATATGTCAGTACTGGAATAGCATATGTATTTATGCTGTGATCTTGCTTTTACCGTTTAGTTGCGTCTTGAGGATAGATTTTAGTCGCTTCTTGTATGTATCTATCAATTTTTCTTTCATTACTTTATGTTCAATACTGGCAGCTTGTGAGAATCCTAAATATTTGTATACTTCGTTGTCACCTTCAAGCCCTTAAAGTTGCCCGACTCTGGACTTGGACGACTAATTTACATTGATATTTTTGATTACTAGCTCAGACATTAAAGCACAAAACTCATTAAGAAAATTAATTTTTACTAATTATTCCCACAATAATTAATTAATTAGTCACCTGAAAATTCGATCATAAATACACGTTCTCCCTCTCAGCTTAAGCCTACCTTACTTCCTTGAAGTGGCGTGATCCTTGCCGTCGGACTCCAGCTAGCCCTCCGTAGCGATGATAACAATGCCTACGTCCGGTTAACCTTAGGGTAGGAATTGTTAGGGTGTCTAACTACTGGAAATATACTGCATGGATGTTGAACAATGTCTGGTTCACTATTGACAATTGCAATATGGTGATACAAACTTTCTTACTAATTTACCTGCCTAACGAGCTCGTGAATTCATATTTCGAACGAAACTATTACTAGATGAACAATACAAACATGTTTTTATGAAAAGAATATCCTCAGATTAAAAAATACAAAAAAAATGATAAATTGAACTGTCATTTGACAGGTACTTCACCTTCTGCCGTAGAATTGTTTTTAATCCAATTGTAGAGACTTGATGATGCGATGACACTATTTTTTATATGCGCACATTGACACTTTGTAGCACTGCTTTTTATGGTTGGCACTATGGGAATACGAAGATTTATCTTGAGGCGGAACGACGATAAATGTTGACGGGTTAATCCCTTGGTATGGGCGATGTCGGGAGTCGATCTACACTCCTAGGCATCCAACATCAGCTTACACGATTGGTCCTCCTTTAGACGAGAATTCTCGATGATTCTATTGTTGAGTGGTGTCAACAGACACACGTAGATTTTATATTTATTGTTGATCAATGATCATGACTCGCTACTTGTGATATATTAATCTTGTTATTCGGATATTTATAGCGTTAGCGCCGTTACAGTTCGTAGAAACAATATTTACTTTGACGAAAAAAACAGTCACTCTCGTGTAAAACTTACTCAATCAGCACTCCTTGAGTGGTCTGATGACAACGAAGAATAATCAAACAAAGTTTGATTATTTATTATTATATTAACTCAGAGATGATATTTCGACGAATTGTGTTGATATGAACCACATTTGACATTGATTGAACCGAAGACTATTACATTAATACATTGACATAAATTGATTATGCAATCACTCTAAAAAAATTATACACTTCACAATTACTTTCCCGATTAACTCAATATTGCTTTTACCACCACACTTCACCCGAACCGAACCGAAATCTAGGTTTCTGATTGCCACCCGAAGCTGTAGCAACCATCTAACAATTAAACCTCGCGCCGACGCCATAGCGGTACGTGGCTGAATCGATGGCCTCCGCTCGAAGACTCTACCCAACACAACACGTCACCCGTGGACACCGCCACCGAACAACTCTACCGAGCAACCCTCCGTGTCTTCAAAAACACCAGTATGGCCCCTCAATGACATGGTGAAGCCTCTCAGATTCCTAGTATCTGACCAATTATATACCCGAGCTATCTCAACTTGAGACCACAGTCCCTGGGTTAAAACTACTTGGACTTAAGCCCTTTGTCAAGCCATCCTATTGACTCACCCCTAACTATAGAAAGAAACCACTCTCAAAAATACCGCGTAGCAGCTACTCGGAACTCAGATAACATCAGTTATTTCGGCTAGGTAACCAGTCAACCGAACAATAATCGCCGACGAGCTGGCATCTGACGGCTTACGCTGAGCTCAAACGCCATACACTCTGTCCAGACCTCTGTCTCCAAACAACATGATTTCTATTCACCAATTCCTTGAAAAACAATTACCTGAAGGGCACTACGCCTCTGCGTTGAGATTTAGACTGAAATCTAATTCCTAAACACTTCAAACCTTGAGTTTCGTTCTAGAAGATTCATTATGATCATTTTATTATTAATATTGAGTTGTCTAATTAATGAAGCTGGCTTTATGCATGGCATGTAATTAAGAATATGATTGATAATAATTGGAGTTAAACTTGAGATGCAAATTTAGTAAGCAAATTTGAATAAAAAATCAAAGATTGGAAGCAGCCTACGCTACCTAACATCACATCGTTATCATCCATTACTTCAATCCTATTTCCATAATTTAGCTGGAACTCTTCTGCCTGCGTAACCTTACCCTTTTCGATATGTAGCGTCTTACACTTGTCTACTCCAAACTCCATGCAGATATCTTGACTAAATTCAAATGTAGTATTGATTAAACTGTTTAGTTGAACAAAATTTGATGCATATAACTTGAGATCATCCATGAAGAATAGGTGAGAAATTGTGTGACATACCATATTATTGTCCTTAATTTTAAATCCGTATGTATATGCGACAGTGGGTTTAATGACAGACAAAACCATAATGCACTTAATGAGTCACATTGGAAAATGCCACGTTTATTATTATTATTATTATTATTATTATTATTATTATTATTATTATTATTATTATTATTATTATTAATATTATTATGAAGGATTGAAGACTTTCGCGGACCGTTATATTAATATTAGACGGTTTTCGGGACATTGTACCGCGTTATTAAGAGTGTAATAACACATACCTGTGTTATTGCGCGCTTGACGTTTCGCAGCCTACTGTGAGCCGCATTGTCCAAAGACTGAAGAGATTCCTGCTTTGCTCCTGGTTTGAGCCCTCGTTTTCATCCCATGTGTGCCTGCGGTGGAAGATGATATTGGCCACATTGGCCTGTAGTGTGTGTGTGGGGGAGGGGGCGGGGGTATGGCGCAACGATGGTCTGTCTGTCCGACTCTGGTTGCTGTTTTACTATTCCACTCTTCGTACGTTCCAGTGTCGGACCCCAAGATGGACTTAATTTGAATCCATCTCCTCCATTGAAATTATTGTCGTTTTTTTCGGATTTCCACCGCCTCCCTGATGTATCTCGGCAAAAAGTTGGTATTGGAGTTGAGGACTCGTGTGTTATCAAACTGAATTTGGTGTCCTGGGTTTGAAATATTCTCCTGGGCGTGTTTAGCCAGCGCAGAGTTGTTTGAGTCGCCTTTCCTGCAGTGGGCCATGTGTTCGATTATTCTTGTTCTAATTGTTCGGCCCGTCTGTCCGATGTACACTTTACCACACTCACAGGGAACTTCGTACACTCCCGAGACCATTAGAGGAATATGGTCTTTGACTGAGTTTAGTGACGCTTGGAGTTTTTTATGTGTGGAGTAAACAGGGTGTATGTCATGCTTCTTTAGTATACGCGCTATAGAAGCATGACATACACCCTGTTTACTCCACACATAAAAAACTCCAAGCGTCACTAAACTCAGTCAAAGACCATATTCCTCTAATGGTCTCGGGAGTGTACGAAGTTCCCTGTGAGTGTGGTAAAGTGTACATCGGACAGACGGGCCGAACAATTAGAACAAGAAAATCGAACACATGGCCCACTGCAGGAAAGGCGACTCAAACAACTCTGCGCTGGCTAAACACGCCCAGGAGAATATTTCAAACCCAGGACACCAAATTCAGTTTGATAACACACGAGTCCTCAACTCCAATACCAACTTTTTGCCGAGATACATCAGGGAGGCGGTGGAAATCCGAAAAAACGACAATAATTTCAATGGAGGAGATGGATTCAAATTAAGTCCATCTTGGGGTCCGACACTGGAACGTACGAAGAGTGGAATAGTAAAACAGCAACCAGAGTCGGACAGACAGACCATCGTTGCGCCATCCCCCGCCCCCTCCACCACACACACACAACAGGCAATGTGGCCAATATCATCTTCCACCGCAGGCACACATGGGATGAAAACGAGGGCTCAAACCAGGAGCAAAGCAGGAATCTCTTCAGTCTTTGGACAATGCGGCTCACAGTAGGCTGCGAAAAGTCAAGCGCGCAATAACACAGGTATGTGTTATTACACTCTTAATAACGCGGTACAATGTCCCGAAAACCGTCTAATATTATTATTATTATTATTATTATTATTATTATTATTATTATATTATAGAACTGTTTTATATGTTTTAATAATCTTAGTAACCATGACTCTGTGAATAGTGCTGTCAATACTAGAAATTCATCAGTGCTACGTTTAACCGTACCTAACTTTAGATTAACAAATACACGTAACCAGTTATCATATAAAGGCCCATATCTGTTTAATTATATTTTATGCAAGATTCCATAGTTTAAAAATGTATGAAAAATGTTCATTTAAAAAAACTTGCAGAAAATGCAGTAAAAGAGAGGTGAATTATTTCCCATTTTAAAATTGATTTTACCTTTAATATTAAGATTATGTATGTAGGTCTACTTATGCGTTGTTTTATGAAATGTTTTAATGAATTGGTATGCACTTAAAGATGGCGAGATCTGGCCTTCACTGTAGTACGTGAGCTCATCGAGAGGGTCGCGGATACTGCGAGTGTTCTCGTCGACTAGACCGAGAGACTGGAGTCGTGGCGTTGTCTACGAGCTTACGGCCCGAGATAACATGCCCTGACTACAGAGTACATGCAAAAATGGCCGGCAATGACTCAGAAATATACGTCACAGCTTGCGATAATGAGTGAATGATTGGTGGAGAGAGAGGACCATGGAAAACAGAGAGTGGCGCGTACATATATATTTGTTAAAATCTATAAGTCATGTGTGTGTGTTTGAGTCATAACTTTCTTGTAGTCAATGTAGTTTTACGTGAATATTCCTTTTCTTTATTGTGTGCCTTTATTCATTGCAGTAGGTCATCAATAATGGTTTGTTCTTTACATCCCTGTGAGTCTTTTTAAACAGCATCCTTGTTTGTTTCCTCGCCATGATTTGTGTTCTTCGCAATGATCTATACCTTTTTTGAGACAATTTGTTATAGCATGAAGTCAATATTTTATATATAGTTTATAACATGTAATTGGCCTATATTTACTTGGGTTTCTCGTGTCATTATCCTTCGGTTGAGTAAAGGTTCTCCTTCAGTAACGGAATCGGGTATTCTTTACCTCCCATTTATAAACTCGGTTGAGACATTTCCTAATTTGATTGTGAGAGTAAGTGAAATTTCTTATACCAAAATTTTTGAATATTACATTACCTGGTGCTTTTCACAGCTATGTGTAGCCCTGATGTCGACTTAATCATCAATAGTTTATACCTTCGCTAATCTCATCTCTTAATTTCGCTCATCCTAGCTATTTCGTCCTTGATCCATTTCATCCTGGTTGTGTGCTACCGGGTTACCCCATTTCCTTCCACCACCGACTGTCTATTCTCTGTCTTAGTTGGATTATGTATACTGTCATATATTAATTATTATTATACATAATAATTATTATTATTATATTATTATTATTATATATTAGTTATTATTTTATTGATATTCTATTATTCTTAGTCTATTACTTTATTATTATTATTATTCATCTATTATTATATTCATATGGATCCTGATTTGTTTATATATCTTTATTAGTTAGATATTATTGATTATATCTAGTTATTTTGCACTCTGGTGATCGGTATTATTAACATTGATTAATATTATACTGCGTTCTTGTTGTTGTGTGTTATTGGTATACAATTTTGGATGTGTATCTTTCCTACTCAGATACTCGTGAGTCTAACATATACCGGAGCTAGACACGAGTTTTATGTAATTCCTCCCTTACTTCAGTTCTGCTGTTCTCGACATAGGGTGAATGTATGGCTTGTACGTTACCTACTTTAGCATTTATTCACTTTGGTCCATAGTAATTCGCACATTCGTAAGTAATAAGATCATTTTAATAGATTATCGTGTGTCATGTATATAGATTGTCTTATGTTTTTTTTTATGGTGCTAGTCTGTGTGTGTACATTGGTTCTGGTGTGCCTGTGAACTTTCTCGTCGTGCCAGCCTAACATTATGGCCGTTCGGACTATGGGGAATAACTAACCACGTTCAAACCTGTCGAGGACATTGAAGCTGTGTCATGCTGTGATCTCGGAAGTGATCATTCTTTAGTTTATGAATTTATCGAACTATTCTAGCAACGTGTTGAGTTTCTGCCTTTTGAGTCTTCGATGGTTATGGTGGGTAGCATCGATGGAGATGGGATTTGAAGATCGTAGTTGTTTAAGGCTTTCATGTAGCTTTCTTCGGTATAGATGAGTTGGAGTGTATTTACCTTTTGACTGTGTGCACATCTTCTTGAAATTGTGCAAGCTCACTATACTTGTATTTTTTTCTTCCACGTGGTCTCGACGTTATGGATAAAAAAAACCCATTAGGATCGCACGTCAGATAAGGGTAGTTTCTTGTTTCTCTGTCAATTAGTATTTTATCCGACTGTTGTGATGAATCGTTTGGTTCTGTTATAACTGTGTCGGTCGTAATATTTTGTTATCTTTACTATCTTAGTACTTTCTCTGGGTTTGTAATTTGTAGTTAAGGTGTGTGTATGTCAATGAGGTTGTACTTGATTGGTCTAGTTTTTGAGTGAGAATGTTCGCTGACTTGGTTATGTCTGTAGTGAGGTAATCTGTTTGACAAGGGACTTGCACCCTAGATGATTGTGATTGCGATATGTTTCCCCCTTGCTAGTCAGGATGTTCGCTCTTCTATACATCGATCTACGTTTTCCTGTCGGCATCTTGTATACAGTGTATTTTTAATTATATATTCGGGTTATCGTGTGGTTAAGTAGCCAATCACATCTTTCGTTGGTGTGTGAAATAGCTCTCATTGCAAAGACCGTCTGTATGTCCGTCCAGTGCTAGTGTGGCCCGTTCGTTCACCGACGCCTAGTTTGAGTGCTTAATATCTACGTGCCTTATAGGGTTGTAGGTCGGTTCGCTCACACGTGACGGCACTGGTCTCTGCTTTGGTGTTGCATAGGTTGTTTCTTACTCTGTGAGAATGTGTTACGTCGCTCTTCTTATTGCATCGTGCAGTTATGAGGTTATCGCCCTTGTGGGGAGATATTGCCACCTTGGTCGTTGTGTGTGGCTGATGGTGTAGTGAGAGTTACATGATTGTTGATCAGCTATACATGCTAGTCTACGATAGTGTGTGCCTCTAATTTGTCCACGCTTGCGTTGACTTGTGTGGGTGAGGTTGCTCTTCTATGGTAAATAAATATTTTTCTTAAATATATGTGTTCTTAGTCGTGTTGTCATAATACTGAGTGATTTGTTCATGAGATGCAGTTTTAGGTCCTCGGCCTCCGTGTGCGCGGGACCGTGGTAGCAATGCTCTCTGACTGCTGTGACATGTCATGGATGATGCCAGTCTGGGGTTAGGAAGTGTAGAACGTGTATGTAGAGTATGTGTCCGCTGAGTGGTGTGGATTGGTCTTCTGCTCGGCCAGTTATGTGAGTTCCGGGAATGCAATAGGGCATGTACTGCGGATATAATGATAGCTCAGGCGGTCATTGTAAGAGTTGCTGGTGAGCTTGCTTAATTACCGTGTGAGCTTGCGTCTGGGAGGGGTATAGGTAGAATGTTGTCAGAGGGGCGTCGTCTGATGTATATAGTCTAATAAGTGAGTAGTATCTAGTGTGCATGACGGTATTATGTGTCAGTGACGCTGTGGCTAAGCTATGTGTGGAATCGCGAAAGATATGGTTGATATACACTTCGTGGTTGTGGCGACCTTACTCGAAGGCCGCTTAAGAGGGATGTGCACTAACTGATCTTGCTCGTGGGATACGAGGAGGCAATAGCTAAGTTACATTGATATTGGGATTACGAGCTCGACATTAAAGCCAAAACCTCAGTAGAAAAATTAATTTTTACGATTATTCCCACACTCTTAGTTAATAGTCACCTGAAAATTCGATCAGAATCACGTTCGCCTCTCAGCTTAAGCCTGACCTTACTTTCCTTGAAGGTGCGTGATTCCGTTGCCGTCCGACTCTTGCTAGCGCTCCGAGCAGACGATACCAGCTACGCCGTTAACCTTAGGTAGATTTAGGTGTCTAACCTACGGAAAATACGGGGCAGGGGAGGTGAACATGGCTTGTTCACTATTGACCATTGCAATATGGTGATACAACTTTCTACTAATTTACCTGCCTAACGAGCTCGTGAATTCCTATTGCGAATTAACTATTACTAGATTGAACAATACAACATTTTTTATGAAGATATCCTTAGATTAAAAATACAAAAAAAGATAAATTGAACTGTCATTTGACAGTACTTCACCTTCTGCCGTAGAATGTTTTTAATCCAATTGTAGAGACTTGAATGATGCATGACACTATTTGTTATATGCGCACATTGACACTTGTAAGCACTGCTTTTTATGGTTGCACTATGGGAATACGAGATTTATCTTGAGGCGGAACGACGAAAATGTTGACGGTTAATCTCTTGTATGCGCTGTCGGGAGTCGATCTCCACCCCTAGGCATTCCACATCAGCTTACACGATTGGTCCTCCTTAGACGAGAATTTTCGATGATTCTATTGTTTGAGTGGGTGTCAACAGACACACTATGATTTTTTATAGTTATTTTGAATCAATGATCATGACTCGCTCTTGTGACTATATTAATCTTGTTTATGCGGATATTTATAGCGTTAGCGCCGTTACAGTTCGTAGAAAACCTATATTTACTTTTGACGAACAAACAGTCACGTCTCGTAGAAACTTACTCAATCAGCACTCCGTGTGATGTGGTCTGATTATAACAGAAGACTAATCAACAAAGTTTGATTTATTTATTATTATATTAACTCAGAGATGATATTTTCGACGAATCTTTGATATGAACCACATTTGACATGATTGACCGAAGACTATTACATTAATACATTGACATAAATTGATTATGCAATCACTCTAAAAAAAATTATTACACTTCACAATTACTTTTCCCGATTAACTCAATATTGCTTTTACCACACACTGCACCCGAACCGAACGAAATCTAGGTTTCTTGATTGCCACCCAAGCCTGTAGCAACCTCTAACATTAAACCTCGCGCGACGGCATAGCGGTACGTGCTGAATCGATGGCCTCCGCTCGAAGACTCTACCCAACACAACACGTCCACCGGGACACCGGCCACCGAACAACTCCTACCAGCCAACCTCCGTGTCTTCAAAACACCCAGTATGGCCTCCTCAGACTGGGTGAAGCATCTCAGATTCCTATATCTGACCAATATATACCGGCTATCTCAACTTGAGACTCACAGTCCCTGGTTTAAATTACTTGGACTTAAGCCCTTGTCAGCATCCTATTGACTCACCCTAACTATGAAATAAACCACTCTCAAAAATACCGCGTAGCAGCTACTCGGAACTCAATAACATCAGTTATTTCGCTAGGTACCAGTCAACCGAACAATAATCGCGACTAGCTGGCATCTGAAAACGGCTTACGCCTGAGCTCAACGCCAGACACTCTGTCCAGACCTCTGTCTCCAACCAACTGATTTTCATTCACCAATTCTTAAAAACAATTACTGAGGGCACTTACGCCTCTGCGTTGAGATTTTAGACTGAAATCTATCCTAAACCACTTTCCAAACATGGTTTCTTCTAGAAGATTCATTAATGATCATTTTATTATTAATATTGAGTGTCTAATTAATGAATGCTGGCTTTATGCATGGCAATGTATTAGTGAATATGATTGTTATAATTGGAGTTAAACTTGAGATGCAAATTTTAGTATGCAATTGATAAAAAATCAAATTGGAAGCAGCCTACGCTACCTCCATCACATCGTTAGCATCCATTACTTCATCCTATTTCCATAATTTAGCTGACTCTTCTGCCTGCGTAACCTTAACACCTTTTCGATATGTGGCGTCTTACACTTTTGTCTACTCCAACTCCATGCAGATATCTTACTAAAATTCAAATGTATTATTGATATAAACTGTTTAGTTGAACAAATTTGATGGCATCTAACTTTAGATCATCCATGAAGAATAGGTGAGATATTGTTTTGACATACATATTATTGTCGTAATTTTAAATCCTATGTTGATTCGTCAGCATTTTGCGACATTGGGTTTAATGCAGACAAAACCATAATGCGCTAATGAGTCACCTTGGAAAAATGCCACGTTTATTATTATTATTACTATTATTATTATTATTATTATTATTATTATTAATTATTATTATTATTATTATTATTATTATTATTATTATAGAACGTTTTATATGTTTTTAATCCTCTCTTATTACATGACTCTGTAATAGTGCTGTCATACTAGAAATTCATCAGTGCTACGGTTACCGGTACCTAACTTTAGATTAACAAATACCGTAACCATTATCATATAAAGGCCCTTCTGGTTTTATTATATTTTGTGAAGATCCATAGTTTTAAACCATTTGAAAATGTTCATTTTTAAAAAACTTGCAGAAAATGCAGTAAAAGAGAGGTGAAATATTTCCCATTTTCAATTGATTTTAACCTTTAATATTAGATTATGTAGTAGGTCTACTTATGCGTTGTTTTTATTGAAATGTTTTTAATGATTGGTTACATTTAAAACTTATAGTTATCATAATTTTTAATATACAATTGTATTTTTAATTTTATATTTATTTATTAAATTGTTATTATTTTTTAGTTTTTAAGATCTATAGTTCCATTAATATTTACCGTGGCGGCGGGGCACAATTAAATGTTTAGTGTATGGAAGCCAATCCTTCACACGAGCAGTCCTGCTCATGAAGGCAACTTGCTTGTTTGATATGGTTAAATGTATTGTGTGTGTTTAATCAATAAATTGAAATTGGAATTGAATTGCATTGAATTATTATTAATTTTTATTTTATAATTAATAGATCAAGTAAGTAAAATAAATTTTATATCAGGGGGTCCACTCTAGTTGTGACTCAACGCAAAAATCTATTGAAAAGTGCTTATGTTGTCTATGAGCTTCGCGACGAGCTCAAATGTAAAGAAAGACTCGGAGTCTTTTGAAAGTTTTAAGGGAAAGAGTTATTAGAAGTAGGAAAAGAATCGATAACCTAACGCAGCGCATAGTATATAAGGACGTGGATAATTGAGGAGCTTACGGACCAGGTCACGAACTTGACCATACGGAAGAATAGGACCTCGAAATATCAAACGTCTGGAGGAGAAGGCTGCGAGGATTTAGAGGACATTGTTGTCAAAATAGCCAAGAAAGTAAGGTGCGGGATGTCGAGCGCGTGAACGATTGATGTAGTTCACCGGTGAAGTCCAAGAAAGAGAGTGAATACCGCGTCAAAAATAATAGTGCAGTTTATTTCAAGAAAGAGAGGTACGAACTCTTGCCGTTCGTCGCAAGCGGTCGGTGAAGAACAAGGACCTGTTTCCGGAGGTAGAGGGAAGAACAACCTTCCTATTTACATAAACGAACATTTTGTCACCTTACTATAATGAATTTGTTTGGGCACGTTAAATAAAAGCAAAGTTGACTGGCTTCAAGTTTGTCTGGTTCTCGCGGTACTATTGTGTTCGTATAGGACGAAAAATCTCGAGAAGTAATCAAGTTTTTAGAATCCCGGACAATTGATAAATTAAGTCAAGGGCAGTTAATTATTTAGAACATGTGGGATCCACCTTTCCCGTGACGGAAGTTTTTGATAATATTAATAATTTGATAAAAGAATGTAATGGGTTAACACTGCTACATTTAATATCGATCGATAAAGAAGCACTGGGACGACCTAAGATTACTTCTCGATAACCATCTAGTAATTTACATGTGCTAATTCTTAGCGAAGTCAATATAAATGATATCGATAGTAATTTGAGTTAGAATGGTAATAATTGTTTTATAGAATTAGAAATGTAAAAGAGGTGTGGCCTAATCTGTACGTAATTGATTTAATACAATTTGTGTCACTCGACGTAGGTCTTTAGAAACTTTGAAGGTCTAGCCGGGAACTAATTGTAAGGAAACCGTATCATGTCCTCTGTTGTTTGTATACAGACCTCCTAACATAACACTAAGAACGAGTTCATCAGAGATAGATAAATATTGAGAGAGGTAAATGTCGCCTACGGCTGTTTTCATTGTGATTAAAAATTGACATTCTGAATGATTGTGATCCGTTTGTGCAGTATACGAACTAGTTTAGCTGCAAATGGGTTTTTGTAGGTATATCACGGGAGCAACACGTGAAGAGATGGTTGGTGACAAACTACGAGGTCCGTGTATAGACTCACATTACATACGTTCTGTAGATACTCAGATTTAAGTCAGCTATATGGACCTCAATGTTGTCTGATCATTACATTATTACGCGTTATTGAATTTACCCAAAATGGAAAACGTGACGACGGTGAGAGCTACGTCACCAAAATAGATGAAAAGAACAGGGGCGTATCCTAAAACCATAGCGTGGGACCTTTTTTGCTTTCGCATAGCTGTGAGATTTTGGTACAACTCGCTATATTTATTTTTTCAGAGGGCTTCTGTAACGGGCCGTTTTCGTTAAGAAAAGAATATGTAAAAAGGGGGAAAAATCATGGATGACGTCAGAGTGTTATAGAAATGATGGCAAATAGAGACCGAATGTTTTCATAATAAAAAATTAAAAAATCTAAATCTGTCAAAGCGTGTATCGACAGAGTACATAACATCTCGAAATAATTTAAACAAAAAGATAACAATAGCAAAACAAACTAACTATCGTGGGAGCTTTTGGAAAGGAGCAGGGGCAATCTAAAAGAAACGTGGGCAAACGATAATCCAATACTTGTAAAGACCAAGAAAGAGATCGGTAGATCAGGTCATTAACCAGTTTTTAGGTAAAAATGCGAGTTCTGATATGTAGCAAATTCTTTGCAAACGTATTTGTGGAGGAGGGGGAAATATCATTCATAACTGTGATGTGACTGCGTAAAACAGATCAAAGAAAAAAGTTTAAACTACGATCATAAGCAATCAATTTACATTCCCTGTTGATGCGGCAAAGTGAAAGAATTATTACGAACATGAACCTCCGAAAAAACAGGCTGGTTATGACAAATAAGAGTTAAGATCTACAGATATCAACTGCCAGATCGTCCATAATTGCTCTATTAATAAATTTATCGATTAGAAGGGGTTTTGTTCCAAATTGTTTGAAAGTTTCGTTAGTAGGCCTGTCTACAAAAAGGAAGCCACTACGAATATTCGAATTAATCGTCCAATCGCATTATTATCGGTGTTTAATAAAATAATGGAACGGTATGTGGCTGGAAGTTTGAGTGATTACCTGTCCCAATTTGATATTATTAGTAAAAACATTGCTTCCAGAAAAGAGAAGCACTTCTGACCTCTATTAAAATTCTCGAATCTCGTTAAAATACAAAGTGAATGAAAATTTTTCATGTTGTGTGTATGTTTTTAGATTTTACTAGAGCGTTGAATCAACTCTAAACACAAGAAATTATTGTTTAGCTTTGGAAAAATTTGAGTAGGAGGCCCCTTACTACAATGGTTCAAGAGATATTGAAACATGAAGTTAGTTGTGTGAAAATCGGCCCAACGTTTTACAGCGGGACTAAATTAATAAAATCGGGGTGCCGACAGGATCAATTTTAGGGCCATTATTGTACTTGATATATGAAAATGGGAATGACGCGATATTTTTAAAATGTTATGTCGTATTTCTTTGCCGATGATTCAGCACTCGTTGCGGTACATAAGATCCTGGCAACTGCGGTTAAGTTATTTACAAGAGACTAACTACGTTTAATTTGTTGAGAATGGACGCACACGATGGTTTGATTGTAATCATTAAAAACTAAGATAGTCCCCACATATCCAGTCCATTAAATGTTGACCATAACTCATTAATGAGTCGTTTCCACATTCAGTTGAATTGTTTGCCAATAACGCTACATTAAGCAATGGTGGAATTAACTGCACTTGTAAACAATTATTGAGTCATTGTATAGCCATGGGTACTCTTGGTTATTGAAATTGACAAGTGCTTTCGTGGGAATCATATAATTAAGTTTATGTAATCGGATTCGCCATGTGCAGGCACACTATACACACTTTAAAGTACATTCTCCCCTACACTACTACGAAACGGTTTTTTATTTTCTTTAGTTGGAGTTCAATCATCTCTTATGCTCTGTTTGCCTGGGTAATGCCTCAAATGGTGTACATAAATCAATTCCACTGTGCAGCTTAAAGATTTAAAACTATCCTTCCTAATCACATAACTGAGATGTGTTCCTCTAAGACCTTTCGAATAACTGTTTACTCGACTGTAAATAAGTTGTTTACGTATAGGTTAATCTTAAGTTATTATTATAGTAATGAGTAAAAAGCGAAATCGACCATACATCTCCACAAAATGAAGGTCGCTAATAACTTTCGAGTTTCCCCAATTTTGTGTAAACAATGATGGTGAAAGGTCGTTAAAACTAGTGTACCGCAGAGTTCAATTTATTGTCTAAAGAACTAAAAGGATTTAGATGAAATTCGTAAATTTAAGTTAAAAGTAAAAAGAATTCTCTTGTTTAATGACTTTAATTTAGTATAACGTTTAATTTTGTATAAATTTATCTAATATTATAATTTATTTTAGTTGTGATATGACTATTTTAATGTGCTTGTTGAATGTATTCATAATTGATAATAATTTGCAACTGCTCAATGTGTTTTACGGTTATTGACATATTGTATTGATTTTTATTATATTGGAGTTATTTAGTATTTAGTATAATGTCCTGTGTCTGACATAATTTGCTATTGATTAATTATGCTCTACATTGTCCGTAATTTGTATATTATAATTAGCCCACAGACACAAGCTTCTGATGAAGCTTTGTGGGGATTCAAATCAAGTAGAATATGTATGATGTGTAATACTATGCTTATTATAATAAAAAAAAAAATTATTATAATAATAATAATAATATAATATAATAATTATTATATTATTATTATTATTAATTCTTATTATTTTATTGATGTATTTTCCATACAAACTCCGGTTTATAACCGGAAGCTAACATCGTTGTAGCGGACTTACGTCAAGTACTTCCATTGTACCTATTACATACATTATTACTTTTGTCTTAACTCTAACTAAAATAAGTCATTTATAAAATTGTAATATTTGTTTGTAGATGATGTTTTCTTTCTGCTGTGTACGGTCGTGGCCGATTTCTCGTCGCCATCCTAGCAATTTGCTCTCGGACTATGGAAACCACGAAAACATGTCGGATGGAAAGCTGTCTCGAACATCTCGAAAGTATCATTCTTGTTAGACATTTACGAACTATTCTACACGTGTTTGAGTTATTACTGCCTTTTGAGTCTCGATGTATACATTGGTTTGAAGATCTAGTTGTTTAATGCTTTCATGTAGCTTCTTCGTATGATGCCGTTGCTTATATAATGATGGGATTGTATTTACCTTTTTCTGTTTTCCACATCTTCTTGATCTCAATTGTCAAGTTCACTATAACTGTCAATTTTTTCTTCCACGTGGTCTCGACTTATGGGCACAATGGGATAGCACGTCGATAGGGTAGTTTTTCTTGTTTCTTCTTGTCAATTTATTCTAATCCGTCTGTTGTGATGTATCGTTTTGGTCTGTTTTATTACTGTGCGGTCGTAATATAATTTTGTAATCTTTTACTATCTAGTACTTCTCTGGTTTGTATTTGTAGTAAGGTTGGTGTGTGTCAATGAGGTTGTAACTTGATTGCCTGTATTTTTGATGAAATAATGTTAGCTACTTGGTTATGTCTGTAAGGTAAAATCGGTTTTGACATAGTGACTTGCACCCGGATATGATGTTTCGATTGTTTCACCCTTGCACTACATTTGCTACATTGATCGTTTACTGTCGCATCTTGATATTTGTATTTTTTATAATTGTTCGTCGCAATCACTCTGTCTTAATGCCGTCATAAAACCTCTGTTTCTCCAAATAGTAATGCCCCTTGTTTAACCACCTATTTGATGCTTTAATATCTCCGTGACCTTTGTGTATTCATCATAATGTCCTTGTGTAGGGTCTTTTCTGAGATACGTACTCTTTTGCAGCGTCCAGTTATGAGTTTCCCTGAATTGACATTTTCTTGCTAGATTGAATGGATTAATGATTTTGTCAGCTAGCACCACACGACCTTGCAGTGTGGGGGGGGGGGTGGGGGAAAAAAAAAAAAAAAAAAAAATTTGGGGGGGTTTTTTTTTTTTTTTTTTTTTTGCTCGTTGTAAAGAAAGTATTTTCTTAAATGTCTATTGTTTTTTTGTTTTTTGTCTTTTTTGTTTGTTTTTTTTTTTTTTTTTTTATAATATAAGTTGTTCAGAGTCAATTAGGCCCCGTCCTCTTTTTCTCCTGGAAGTTGTCATCTCTCATTGCTGTTTAGGATGGATGTATTCTGTGTTTGTGAATGTAGTAGCGAGTTTAATATTTCAGCGCGTGGATGTCTGTCGCGTCCATTTAAATATTCCGAATGAATATGTCAGTTACTGGTACAGCAGTTATTTATTGCTTGTGATCTTGTTTTTACCGTTTAGTTGCGTCTTGAGGATGACTTTAAGTCGTTCTTGTATGTATCTATCAATTTTTTCTTTCATTAACTTTGATGTTTCAATTCTGCATCTTGTGAGAATACCTAAATATTGTATACATCGTTATCTTCCATTATTCCAATCCTATTTTCCTTCATCTCGCTTGAACCTCTTCTGCTTGTGTAACCTTACCCGTTTCGATATGTAGCGTTTACTTTTGTCTACTCCAAACTCCATGCAGATATCTTGACTAATTCTAATGTTGTATTGACAGACTGTTTAGTTGATCAAAATTTGATGCATACAACTTTAGGTCATTCCATGTAGATAGGTTGGAAATTGTGTGACATACACATTATTCCTTAATTTTAAATCGCAGTCGATTCGTTTAAGCATAATGTGACAGTGGTTTAATGACAGACAAAAACCATATGCACTAATGAGTCACCTGGAAATTCCACGTTTGATTGTATTGGATCTTTAGTTATCTGCTGTTTTTTCATATTTAGTTTTAGTGTTGTTCTCCATGTCCTCCATTACTGTCTTCAAAAGTTAACAATTACTGGGTTGATTTTTATATATTTGTAAATCTAATAAGACATGTGTGTGGTGTTGAGTCAAAGGCTTTCTTTTAGTCAATGTAGTTTACGTGAATATTCCTTTTCTTATTTGTGTGCCTGATTCATTACGTAGAGTCCAATAATATTGTTCTTTACCTCCCTGTGAGTTCTTACAGCATCCTTTTGTGTTCCTCGGCCCATGATATTGGTTTTCTTCGCATGATTATATACTTTATTTTTTATGCATGAAGGTCATAGATTTTATATTCGTTTGGAAGACATGTAAATTTGCCGATATTTACGTGGGTTCTTCGTGTCATTTGTCCTTATGGTTTGAGAAAGGTTACTCCTTCAGTAAAGATTCGGGTATTTCTTCTCCATTTATAACTCCATTAACTCATTATAAACTCGTTGAGACATTTTCTAATTTGATTGTAAGTAGAATGACTTTCTTATACAAAAATTTTTGAATATTATCATTACGGGTTCTTTGCAGCTATGTTAGCACTGATTGTCGACTTTAATTCATCAATAGTTATACCTTCGAATCTCTCTCATTAATATCGCTCATCCTAGCAATTTTCATCTTGAATCCATTGTGCATCCTTGTTGTGTGCTACCGGGTTTACCCCATATTCCCTGTCCAAAACTCTTCTATCTCTGTCTAGTTGGTGTTTCCATTTCCTATTATTTCTTCGGTACTAGATAGTTTGTTGGCAAGACTGTTTTTTTCCTTGCTTTGAAACATTCGTTTTGTTCATTTTCTAATACTAACATTTTTATATCTTTTATATCTCTTAGCAGAAGCATACTTTTTGTTAGTGTCTCCAAATATTCGTGAATGAATTCGTTATAGTGTTTTCATGCCTTTGCGTGAACCTGAATCTTTCCAAATATATTTTGGCAGTATCTACACATTTTTAGATCGATTTACCCATTCGGTATTGTTTTTCAGTCGACTCGATATCTCTCCTAGCTCAACGATTCTCCCACTAATCGCTTTTCCATTTCGTACTTTTTGCTTCTCCCTGTTTTGTCTTTGAAGAGTGCAGATTTTACCTTAAGCCCAAATTATCTACCACTGCTACAGCGGCACAATAAATTGCCGCATGAACGGCTGCAAATGATAGTTTTCGTCTTGTGTGTAAGCCTGATAAAATATTTGTGTTCATTATGTTTACCGCTGTCTTCATTGTCCTTTGAATTCTTGGGTTTAGTACTTATGGTCTTCTGTTTGTGTATGTGCGCAAACTCTGACATGGCTGTTGTAAATGCTAAAGCTAGGATGTTCTTTAGATTGATCATGTCCAGGTGTATTTTTCTATTGCGTTATGCATATCTACCTCTTTGGGTTTTGTCGTCTAGTTGTTCTGGGTATCTGATCTTCTTGGTTGCTTTGGTATTTCTAGTGTTCTGGAACGTTCGGTAGGCCTGGACGTTCTGGTAGGTCTGGATGTTCTGTTATGCCTGGACGTTCTGTAAATCTGGATGTTCTGGTTGGTCTGGACGTTTTCTGATAGGTCCTGGACTTCTGGTTGGTCTGGAAGTTCTGGTGTGTCTGGTAGATTTGAAAGTTCTTGCAGGTTGCGATACCGTATTTTCTGGTAGTTCTAGTACTCTGGTAATGGAAGTGGTCTTCTTCTTCGCTGTCCTCTGCTGATGTTTGACGTTTATCATCTTGTTGCGCTTGTAGTTCGTTCTCACTCGCGTTTTATCTATTTAATATGTTTACTGTAACATTTATTTTTAACTATAATTCTTCTTTGGTCAGCTATTCTCTGTTCCACTTACTTCTAAAATGATATTCACGAACAAACTCCCTATGGAAATCTTGTCGATAACCTATTAAAACAGGTCTCTAATAACGTTACCCTATAATAGCTACGCATCATCAAATTTTCTATTTCTGTCCATTTGATGCGCTGTCTCATTTTTCCAGCTTTGGTGGTCATGTATGATTCCATTACAGAAACATCCATCGTCTGTTATTCCTATTTTCCTTTGTTCTAGATAAATTATTCTACTATCGTGTCAAAGTCACCTATTATTTGTTTATTGTTTATAAAGTCAATGCACTTCAAAAGAATTAAAACACTTTTCTCAATGATTCACAATTTCAGTGCGGTGATGAGGTCTTCGCTTCTCACCTCCTTGGCCTTTTCGTTTTGATAAATCATTTTCTTATTGAACGAATTTAGAAGACTTCAATCTCTCGATTCTGCAAATAATTTAACGGTGCTTACGTAAAATGCTAAATTTATACTATTTTAGATATATTCCTTGCTGAAGTTACAATAATTCTCTAAATGAATATATGCCTACCACTAACTGTCAAAATTAACAAAATCAACTGTTTTCAATGCAATTTAAGCCTAGGTCTATTCATCATTATACTACAAAATAATGTATAAATAATAAAAACTAATACTTTCCCTTCAATGTCACTTGTAGTACGTCACTAGTAGAATCAAGATGCATCAAAATTTGAATGGAATGCTTGTAATTTCAGCGGCAATAGAAATTTAACCACAACTTATCTCCCGAGCGTGCTATCTTTTTAACCCCAACAATGTTTGGGTGTTATTATTATTATTATTATTATTATTATTTATTATTCTTATTATTATTATATATTTTATTTATTATTATTATTATTATTATTATTAATTATTATTATATTAGTATTATTAGTATTATTTATTATTCTTATTATTATTATTGTTATTGATTGTCTCGTAGACGCTGTGGTGGAAGGAGTGGTTATCGCTGTGCGCTGTGCTCTGGGGGTTTGTGGGTTTATGTTGTGGCGGTTTACTGTAGTGTCGAGGTGCCTGCGGACGGGGACCATATACTTGCTCCGGCTGTGATAGTGCTTTACATTATAAGTGTGGCTGGGTGGCGAAAAAACACACTCAGCTAGTCCACGCGAGGCTAAAGTCTTTATGGAGTGTCTTGGCTGTCGACGGCTTAAAAGATACGGATGATAATGGTTTTGGCAAGACATGATGTTGGAGATTAGCGTTAAATTTTGTGACATATTAAAGCAAGTTACGGGGAGGATTCAATCCTTTTACGAAATCTTTCTAGAAATCAAGTCTTTGAGTGAAACGGCCTCCAGTTTTGGAAATAAGTGGAAGAAAAGGACAGGGTGAAGCGCAGAATTACATGCCAAGGTAATAGAGCTGATCCTGTATTTGTGGCAGACTTATTTTCGCCCGCTGTCATTCGAGCGAAATAAGTAGTTTTTGTAGCCTGTCAACCCTTAATACCTGAAGGTACGCGCGGTCGCGTTTTTGTCGATGGGAGGCGACACTCTTTCAACACAATTAAAGGCCAATTTTTAAAAGTGTCCTTGTTTGAGGCGAGTTCTATTGGCAACGTGGAGACACTTGGAACACGCTTATCGTGGTGGTGGTCTGCGTTCTGACGAAGGTATATTGGTACACGAGTCGGCCTGTTTGTAAATTTAGTTTCCTTGAGGGATTAGCACTGCACACAAATTCAAGATTTCATTTAGATAAGCTAGACCAATACAGCGAGAAACAAAACATTGACAACTTGGATAACCATTGTTGTGACTGAGGACGAAAACGTCAACAACATCGTATTGAAGGTTCGATGGGGGGGGACCAATAGTTGGGTATTACCTGTTGCCCGAGGAGTATTGACCGCGGCTCACCGACTTCCCCTTGCAAGACCGACCGTCCTCCGATAATATCGTTCAGCTGACGTCCAGCGAACGTGACTCAGTTCATTGCCAAACGAAAAATTGAGGATAACTTCTGACGAAATTGTCGCGACAGGTGAGAAAGGACCAGCGGTTTTTATAAATGAAATCTTACTCCTTTCATCGTGATTATTTGTGGAGAGTAAAGTAAATTGCTAAACAATCTGAAGTTTAAGTTTTGTTTTGGTAAAGCAGGGCAAGTTTGTTGTTAAAAGGACGAAGCTTCTCGTAAGGTGTTGATCATCACACGGTTGCCGATCTAGAGAAAAATTTAGTAACTTAATAAATGTCAGTGACTGACAATTTAGCTACGGTTGATGTCTAGATATCGAGGATAAAAATACTTGCGATGTATTGATGACTTAAATGGATGGTTTAGTGAGGTTGGGAAGCTTTGTTTTTATGCATTTAAATGTAAGGTCGCTATCTGAAGTAAGTGGGATGCGGTGAATGGTATAATAAGTAACAGATGGAGTATTTGATATTTTGGTTTCTAACAGAAGTAATAAATGTGGAATGATACTCGATTGTTTAGATGGATACGAAATGGTTGTTTAAGATGAGACCTAGATAAAAGAGGCGCGGAGTCCTTATTTATATAAAATCGTCTATAAGCTATGTGTTAGTTGAAACATCAATTTGTTATACTGTGAGGCTTCGGAGCTGGATCTAACTTTTCGATAATGTTAATATTTTCACTTTGGCGATATACAGGCCTCCTGCGCAACAACGCCTCTAGAAATGAAAATAAACTTTTTGTCCAGCAGTAACTTGAATCTGTGTTAAGTAGTTAAATTTAAAAATCCAAATGTTATAATTAATGGGGACCTGAACATTGATTTTAACTTGACGAGCGTGATCAATGCGTTCATTCTTATGAGAACGGTTTGGCGAGTTTTGGTTTTTAAAAGCATAAATGGAGTAACGAGAAAGAAGCAATCGGATATTTGGTCAAAAACGTGTATTGATTCATATTTTGGCGCCGGGGAATTTGATTATGCTAAGTCGGCCCATTTTTAGGTGTAAATTAACGAAATCCATTACATGGGTTGTGTCCATCTTTGGTCTTCAAAAACACATCTCAGTATTTAAGTAACAAACCTCATGTTGTCATTAGATGAAAGGAAAGTGTTTTACTGCTTGAAACGCGTGAATTGGGGCAGAATTTAATGGAAATTACGATCTTGATTTGCAGATCAGCTCTACGACCTCTGTACGAGGCTGACTATACTAACATTACATTAACTCGTATTTTGTTGCAACGTTCGCAAGGGAAACGAGTAAACAAGGAGTGGAGACATGATAACCTTGTTGATATGGTTCGCTAGGAGACAGTGTTGTTCCGTAGTGAGGAATGCTAGAGTAACTAACCTTTGAGGCAGACTATGAAACTGAATATAAACATTGCGCGCAGATGATTTAGTGAAGGACATTTATAAAGTGAAACGTGTATTATGATAAAAAATAAATTGAATACATAAAGGTGATGCTAAACAAACTTGGCAGTATATTAATGAATGTAATAGGGAAATCAAACGTAACTCAGATGACATGGTGATTAACAAGAACTTCGTTAAATTTTATCTTGGCTGGGGAAGAAGTTGCTAATAGATTTTTTGATACCTTTGTTGATGGAGATTAATATGATTCAACTAATTGCTCTATTGGTACTTCTAAGCTTGTGCCTCCTTCACCTCAAGTCGATCTATGTACCTAGGGAAGTAAGTTGTAGCAACTGTGCTAAAATATCCGTAAATTAAATGAACCAAACAACCTGGAATTGATGGTATTAGAGTGCCCGCTTGCAATACACGGCTGAGGATATTAGTCCCGTTAATTGCCAAAATAATAAGCCTGTCTTTAGAAAAGGGAGACTACATGATTTATTGAAAGTTTCTATGTAAGACGGTTTATGAAAAAAGGCAGCCATATGGACTTTGGTAATTACAGGCCATGGCCATATTATCTGTTATTGAAAAAAATAATGGAACGTGTAGTACTGACTCTCTATGCAACTATTTGGTGGGGGGGGGAGGGGAGATAATTTAAAATTATTACTAATATCTGTTTGGATTTCAAAAGGTAAGAGCACAACCGATCTCTTGGTGAAATTTGCGAACCTGGTTAATAACAAATTAATGACAATAGCACATTTCGGCCATGTGTGTGGACTTAAGCAGGCATTTTGATACCTTAGATCAGGCTAAACTTTTAATATGTCTTGAGCGAATTGGTATGCGTGGCCAATTTAATTGGTTTAAAATTACTTACAATAGGAGAATAAGGAGTTAAGGGTGGTGATTTTTTAAGCCACGAACGTGATGTTATTTCAGGAGTTCCTCAGGGTTCTATTTTGTGGTCCAATTTTTATTTCTTGTCTACTTAAATGATTTTGGTTAATGTTTTAATATTACTATGTTTTATTTATGCCGATGCAGGTATATTTTGATTGTTTTCAGTTCATAAAAACTTTGAAAAATTGCACAGTTGTCTTTACAAATAGATTTTTATTACCTACTTAAGAGATTCATTATAGAGATTTAGTATTAATGCCAAATAAAACAAATAATTCATTTGTGTGCACCTCAAATAAGCATTGTACTCCGAGAGGTCAGGGTGATCACTCATTCCAATGAATTTTGCATAATCAAGTAGATCCACAGCGTGTGCATGTAGTGATTTACTCGAGAATGTTGACTCGCATATTATTTTTGGGATTGTGATTGGATAGACATTTCAGCTGGGCACTTCATCTTGATTCCATCTGTAAGCGCCTAAGAGCCTGCCTCCGGCAATGTTTTTCTTAAATATTTTTACCATTTTCAGTGTTGCGTATGTCTATATCGCTCTGCAGAATCTATATATCTTATGGTCACTAGCCGTGGGGTATTCACTGACTGCCCACTTAAATAAAATTCGAGTACACAAAATACGCTTTTACGCGAATAAACTCGCAATTGTCAACTCTGTTCGACTCGGGAGACATACCTCTTTTGCACCTTCTGCCAGTTTGACGGCTTTTCACGTACCACTTTAATAACTATTACTTTAAAAATGATTTCTTGTGCAGAATACAATGGACACGTATCATGAAAACAAAGTTTGTAGTTCCTAGAAGTAATAATGATACGGTCAAAAGCGCCTAGGAGTGTTTAATCCGAGTCTTATTTATAAATTACCTGATCAATTATTCAACTTAAGAGTGGTTCACCCCTTTTGATAGTTTAGTAAATAGCGGTTTTGCTCGGTCTCAAAAGCATCCTACGTATATACAATTTTGCAACTTGTCAATACGCATACATGGACCGTTCCAACAGTCCATAGATTTTTTCAAAATTTTGACTTGATCAGCCAGAAAAAATTACGAATATAGTCAATTTTTGGACTTTTAACAAAATTGAAATCGGAAATCTAATTTATTTTTTATAAATTATTTTCCAACCCAGTTAGGAATGTGTTACTATTAAAACCTTTATTTCCACTTCTTGAGATATGGTTCAAAATTTTCTAACAACTTTGATGGCTTCAGCCCAAGCAAACAGAAAATTGCCTAAAAAAGGGGTTGTGAACGCTCCTAACAAAAATTTCCGAGTCACGCAACAATAAAAAGACATTTGTTTTCCTCAATTAGTGCTCCTACCTAACTCTGTTTTTTTGCTCATACCTGTTTCTTAATCATCTTTTAGCTATATTTCTGTCAGGTTTCTGAAATGCCTATGAACTTAAAAACCTTGCGTTGTGTTGTGGTTTCATTTTATTTAAGTCACGGTTCATTCTACTTCCGATTTGTTTATTGAATGTTGTGATTTGTTAATGTTTTTTTCATATGATTCACTTCCTCTACGGTATGTTTTTGTTTTAAGTTTATTTGATGTTTGTTATTCCACAGATGAGCCGCATAATGGGCCTTTGTGTGTTTTTCATTGAGATAAAACAATGTAATATTTCTTTTTTGAAATAAAATAATTGAATTGAAAAAAAATATATTATTATTATGACGACCTGTGTGGATAACCTACAAGTGACGTTGTTATGTTGACTGTATGCATTGTAAAAATGCGTATCCTTACGAGTGGCGCGGGTGTGACAGCAACACAAAATCAAATCAAAGAGGCAAACAAGATTGGCGGTGCTCCTGCTGTCGTGAAGTTCGCCGAGGCCGGGTCAAGGTGAGTTGACAGTGCGACACTACAAGAAGTACTGAAAGTACTCAAAAATGAGCTGAGAGTGACATTCTGAAATGAAGAATGAGTTATTACTAATCAAAGAATTGCAGGGGAAGGTGGTTAAAAACGAGGAAACAATTCAAACTGAATTCACCAAGAGGAGAAAAAAAAAAAAAAAAAGGATAAGATTATTGCTGATTAGCAAATCAGTACAACAACTCGATCAATACGGAAGAAAAAATACTTGGAGATAATCTAACATTAACAACAGAAAACCGAAGACATTGAATGTAGTGATAGGTATTGCTAATCATCTGGAAATTACGTCTCGAGAGTTTCGATAGAAGCCTTTGCATAGAGTTTCCACCCAAACAAGATTAACCCCCTAAGGTAGTAGTACAGCTTGTGCCCCGTAAAAAGAATACTTATTGATTGATAGAAAAATTAAATTGTCTAGAACTTGGCCTCTTCATAACGAACACCTCTCTGCCTTGCTATCGAATATATTTTGGCTAGTGAAGCAACAGTCTAAAGCACGGGACACAGTTTTGTTTTAGTAAACCGGAACGGTGTATATTAGCTCGAAAAGACGAAGATTACGCCCCACGTGATTAAGGTCAAGACACAGTTTGATCAAATTTATCAATTAAAATAACTTCTAATCGTTTGCAATGCATGCCTTACAAGAGGACTTGAAGACGTTTTATGTGATCTACAGACGACTAAACGGCTGGTGTGAAAACAAACATTAGCGGTATCAGTGCGATGCATGTAACATACGGTTTATCCAAAAACACTGGGACGCGTTGCAGGTTATTCTACTGATAACATACAACAAATTTACATGTTGTACTACTTGTGACGTAAATTTATTAGAATAAAATGTATTATTTCATTTAGAAGGGTATAGGATCGATTTTTGTAAAAAAATTAAGAACCTTAAAAAGAGGTGGCGGGATTAATTTTTATATGTAAAGTAATAATTAACGTTTAGGAGAGAAGAAGTTATATTTTTTGTAATTTTGAGGGGTATTTTAGGCAACTAGTTTGTGGGAAACGAAAATTAACGTTGCTATGCCAGTTTACAGACCGCCCAACTGCAACTATATCGCAAAGTCAGATTATATAAACGAAATACTAGGTGCCCGTAGGGCGCCGCAGCAAGCCGCGGTGCGCTACACACTCAGCACCCTTATACCCCAAGCAGAGTTGGGGTGATTTCGAGGTGTTACCCGCCTCAGTAACGTGATGTAAGCTTGAAAACTATCACAATCGAGGGGATTAAAGGTGACCTGCAACACATGCCGAGAATTTTATTGGGGTACTACCATTCCTTCTTGTGAAAAATGTCTTGAAACATTGCTCAAAATCACTTTAAGGATGTTCTACTGCTAACTCTATTCGTCTGTTTCAATCGCCGCGATCTGACCAGACGGGTGGCTGCAATGTTCATATTTTTTACATGACATTAAAGGTTATAGTTCAATATAGTCTCTTTGAAAAAAAAAGTTGAAAAAGTTTGTTGGAAAGGCTTTCCTAATAAAGTGTTTTAAATAGCCTTAACACTAGGCATACATCAACAAGTAACTATAGCTTACTTGACACTTGTTGGACTGGTACAGCAGAGTTTTTCAATTTTTCAATATAAACTAAAAATAATGGTATAAATAATAAAACAAAATACTTCCCTTTAAATGTCATTTGGTACGTCACTATAATAAAGATGCAGTCAAATTTGAGATGGAATGCTTGTATTTCAGCGGCAATAGAAATTTAACCAGCAACTTATCTCGAGCGGTGACTAGCGTGTAACCCCAACAATGTTGGGGTTGTTATTATTATTATTATTATTATTATTATTATTATTATTATTATTATTATAATTATAATTTTTATTATTATTATTATTATTATTATTTATTATTATTATTATTATTATTATTATTATTTTATTATTTATTATTATTATTATTGTTATTATTGTCTCGTAGACGCTGTGGTGGAAGGACGTGGTTATCGCTGTGCGCTGTGCTCTGTGTGTTGTGGTTATGTTGTGCGGTTACTGTAGTGTCGAGGTGCCTGCGGACGGGGACCATATAACTTGCTCCGGCTGTGATAGTGCTTACATTATAAGTGTGCTGGTGTGGCGAAAAAAACACACTCAGCTAAGTCACGTGAGGCAAAGTCTTTATGGCGTTGTCTTGGCTGTCGACAGGCCTTAAAAGATACGGATGATAATGGTTTGCAAGACATGATGTTGGAGATTAAGCGTGAAATTTGTGACAATATTAACGCATTACGGGAGGAATTCAAATCTTTTAAAGAAAAATCTTTCCTTAGAACTCAAGTCTTTGAGTGAACGGTCGCAGTTTTTGGAAAATAAGTGTGAAGAAAAGGACAGGGTGATCGCAGAATTACATGCCAAGATATAGAGCTGATCCTGTATTTGTGGGCAGTACTTATTTCGCCGCTGTTCATTCGAGCGGAATAAGTAGTTTGTAGCCTGTCAACCCTTAATACCTGAAGGTACGCGCGGTCAGCGTTGTCGATGAGGAGGCGCCACTCTTTCAAACACAATAGAAAAGCAATTTAAAAGTGTCTTGTTTGAGGCGAGTTCTATTTGGCAACGTGGAGACACTTGGAGACACGCTTATCGTGGTGGTGGTCGGCGTTCTGACGAAGGTATAATTGGTACACGAGTCGGCCTGTTTGTAAATTTAGTTTCTTTGAGGGATTAGCACTGCACACAAATTCAAGATTTCAATTTTAGATAAGCTAGACCAATACAGCAGAAACAAGAACTTTGAACTTGATAACATTGTTGTGACTGAGGACGAAAACGTCAACAACATCGTATTGAAGGTCGCTGACAAAGTGGGTATTGACCTGTTGCCCGAGGAGATTGACGCGGCTCACCGACTTCCCACTTGCAAGACTGACCGTCCTCCGAGAATAATCGTTCAGCTGACGTCCAGGCGAAAACGTGACCAGTTCATTGCCAAACGAAAAATTGAGATAACTTCTGACGAAATTGTCGCGACAGGTGAGAAGGACCAGCGGATTTTTATAAATGAAAATCTGACTCCTTTTCATCGTGAATTATTGTGGAGAGCTAAAGTAATTGCTAAACAATCTAAGTTTAAGTTTGTTTGGGTAAAGCAGGGCAAGATTTTTGTTAAAAAGGACGAAGCTGCTCGTAAGGTGTTGATCATCAACACGGTTGCCGATCTAGAGAAAATTAGTACTAAATTAAATGTCAGTGAATGACAATTTAGCTACGGTTGATGGTCTAGATATCGAGGATAAAATACTTGCGATGTTATTGATGACTTAAATGGATGGTTTAGTGAGGTTGAAGGCTTTGTTTTTATGCATTTAAATGTAAGGTCGCTATCTGAAAGTAAGTGGGATGAGGTGAAGGTTATAATAAGTAAACAGATTGGAGTATTTGATATTTTGGTTCTAACAGAAGTAAGAAATGTGGAAGACAAATCGATTTGTTTAGATGGATACGAAATGGTGTTTAAGATGAGACCAGATAAAAGAGGCGGCGGAGTCTTAATTTATATAAAATCGTCTATAAGCTATGTGTTAGTTGAACATAATTTGTTATACTGTGAGGCTCTTAGCTGTGATCTAACTTTTCCGAATAATGTTACTATTTCACTTTTGGCGATATACAGGCCTCCTGCGCAATCAACGCCTCTAGAAATGAAAATAAACTTTGTCCAAGAACTTGAATCTGTGTTAATTAGTAATTTAAAAATCCAAATGTTATATTATGGGGGACATGAACATTGATTTACTTGACGAGCGTGATCAATGCGTTCATTCTTATGAGAACTGTTTGGCGAGTTTGGGTTTTTTAAAATGCATAAATGGAGTAACGAGAGAAGAAGCAATTCGAGATATGTGGTCAAAAACGTGTATTGATCATATTTTTGCGCGGGGGAAATTTGATTATGCTAAGTCGGGCCATTTTTAGGTGTAAAGTAAGCGATCATTACATGGTTGTGTCATCTTTGGTCTTCAAAAACACCAATCTCAGTAATTTAGTAAACAAACCTCATGTTTCATTAGATGAAAGGAAAGTGTTTACTGCTTTGAAACGCGTGAATTGGGCAGATTTAATGGAAATTAATGATTGCAATAAGCTCTACGACTCTGTACGGGCTACTATACATAACATACATGAGAACTCGTATTTTGTTGCAACCGGTCACAAGAGGAACCGAGTAAACAAGGACTGGATGACTGATAACCTTGTTGATATGGTTCGACATAGAGACAGGTTTTTCCGTAAGTGGAGGAATGCTAGAGTAACTAACCCTTTGAGGCAGACTTATGAAACTAAATATAAACATTACCGCGATGAGGTAGTGAAGGAAATTTATAAAGTGAAACGTGATTATTATAAAATAAATTTGAAGTACATAAAGGTGATGCTAAACAAACTTGGCAGATAATTAATGAAGTAATAGGGAAATCAAAGCGTAACTCAGATGACATGGTGATTAACAAATACTTACGTAATAAATATAGTGAGGAAGAAGTTGCTAATAGATTTGTTGATACCTTTGTGATGAGATTAATATGATTCAACATAATTGCTCTATTGTAACTTCTAAGCTTGTGCCTCCTTCACCTCAGAGTCGATCTATGTACCTAGGGAAAGTAAGTGTAGCAACTGTGCTAAAAATTATCCGTAATTAAATGTAACCAAACAACCTGGAATTGATGGGATTAGAGTGACCGACTTGCAATACACGGCTGAGGATATTAGTCCCGTAATTGCCAAAATAATAAGCCTGTCTTTAGAAAAGGGAGAAATACCTGATTTATTGAAAGTTTCTATTGTAAGACCGGGGTAGAAAAAAGGCAGCCAGATGGACTTGGAGTAATTACAGGCCAATTGCCATATTATCTGTTATTGAAAAAATAATGGAACGTGTAGTAGCTGACGCTCTATGCAACTAGTTAGATAAAGTTAAATTATTACTAATATCAGTTTGGATTTTCAAAAAGGTAAGAGCACAACCGATCTTCTTGTGAAATTTGCGAACCTGGTTAATAACAAATTAAATGACAATATGCACATTTCGGCCATGTTTGTGGACTTAAGCAAGGCATTTGATACATTAAATCACGCTAAACTTTTAATATGTCTTGAGCGAATTGGTATTCGTGGCCCAATTTTAAATTGGTTTAAAAATTACTTAACAAATAGGAGAATAAGAGTTAAGGTTGGTGATTTTTTAAGCCACGAACGTGATGTTATTTCAGGAGTTCCTCAGGGTTCTATTTTGGGTCCAATTTTATTTCTGGTCTACGTAAATGATTTGGTTAAATGTTTTAAATATTGCTATGTATTTATTTATGCCGATGACATTTTGATTGTTTCAGTTCATAAAAACTTTGAAATTGCACAGTTGTATTTACAAATAGACTTAAGAGATTCATGAAAGAGATTTAGTAATTAATGCAAATAAAACAAAAATAATTCATTTGTGTGCACCTCAAAATAGAGATTGTCTCCGAGAGGTCAGGGTGATCACTCATTCCAATGAATGTTTTGCATAATCAAGTAGATCCACAGACGTGTGCATGTAGTGATTTACTCGAGAATGTTGACTCGCATAATTATTTGGGATTGGTGATTGATAAACATTTCAGCTGGGCACTTCATATTGATTCCATCTGTAAGCGCCTAAGAGCCTGCCTCCGGCAATGTTTTTTTCTTAAATATGTTTTACCATTTTCAGTGTTGCGTAATGTATATATCGCTCTTGCAGAATCTATTATATCTTATGGTCTACTAGCGTGGGGGTATTCCACTGACTGCCACTTAAATAAAATTCGAGTACTACAAAATAAGCTTTTACGCGAAATAAGACCTCGCATTGTCAAACTCTGTCGACTCGGGAGACATACCTCTTTTGCAACCTTCTGCCAGTTGACGGCCTTTTCACGTACCAACTGTTAATAAAATATTACTTTAAAATGATTCTTGTGCAGAAATACAAATGGACACGTAGTCAGGAAAAACAAAAGTTTGTAGTTCCTAGAAGTAATAATAAATACGGACAAAGGCGCCTAGAGTGTTTAATCCCCGAGTCTTATAATAAATTACCTGATCAATTATTAAACTTAAGAGGGTTCACCACCCTTTTGATAGTTAGTAAATAGCGGTTTGCTCGGTCAAAAAGCATCCTACGTATATACAATTTTGCAAACTTGTCAATAAAGCATACATGGACGTTCCAACAGTCATAGATTTTCAAAATTTTGACTTGATCAGCAGAAAAAATTCACGAATATAGTCAATTTTGGACTTTTAAAAAATTGAAATTCGTGAAATCTAATTTATTTTTATAAATTATTTCAAAACAAATTTTAGGAATGTGTTACTATAGAAACCTTTATTTCCACTTTCTTGAGATATGTTCAAAATTTTTTTAACAACTGTGATGTCATTCAGCCAAGCAAACAGAAAATTGCCTAAAAAAGGGTGGTGAACGCTCTTAACAAAAATTTCCGAGGTCAAGCAACAAATAAAAAGACATTTGTTGTCTCAATGAGTGCTCTTACCTAAATCTGTTTTGCTCATACCTTGTTTTCGTAATCATCTTTTAGCTATATTTCTGTCAGGTTTCTGAAATGCCTATGAAACTTAAAAACCTTGGCGTTGTGTTGTGTTTCATTTTATTTTAAGTAACGGTCATTCTACTTCGATTTGTTTATTTAATGATTGTGATTTGTTAATGTTTTTTTCATAATGATTCCTTCCTCTACGGTTGTTTTTGTTTTAGTTTATTTGATGTTGTTATTCCACAGATGAGCCCGCATAATGGGCTTTGTGGGTTTCATTGAGATAAAACAATGTAATATGTCTTTTGTGAAATAAAATGAATTGAATTGAAAAAAATATATATATTATTATGACGACTGTGTGGATAACCTACCAAGTGACGTTGATTATGTTGACTGTATGCATTGTAAAAATGCGTATCCTTACGAGTGCGCGGGTGTGAGCAAGCAAACACAAAAATCAAAATCAAAGAGGCAAAACAAGATTGGCGGTGCTCCTGCTGTCGTGAAAGTTCGCCGAGGCCGGGTCAAGGTGAGTTGCAGGTTGCGACACTACAAGAAGTACTGAAAGTAGTAAATGAGCTGAAGAGTGACATTCAGGAAATGAAGAATGAGTTATTACTAATCAAAGAATTGCAGGGGAAGGTGGTTAAAAACGAGGAAACAATTCAAAACTGAATTCACCAAGAGGAGAAAAAGGATAAGATTATAGCTGAATTAGCAAATCAAGTACAACAACTCGATCTATACGGAAGAAAAAAGAACTTGGAGATATCTAACATTATACAACAGGAAAACGAAGACATTAAAAGTGTAGTGATAGGTATTGCTAATCATCTGAAAATACGTCTCGAGAGTTCAGATATAGAAGCTGTGCATAGAGTTCCATCCAGAAACAAGGATTACCCCCCTAAGGTAGTAGTACAGCTGGTGTCCCGTAAAAAAAGAATACTTATTGATTGATAAGAAAAATATTTCTGACTTGGCCATCTTCATAAACGAACACCTCTCTCCTTGCTATCGGAATATATTTTGGCTAGTGAAGCAACAGGCTAAAGCAACGGGACACAAGTTTGTTTAGTACCGGAACGGATGTATATTAGCTCGAAAAGACGAAGATACGCCCCACGTGATTAAGGTCAAGACAGTTGATCAAATTTATCAATTAAAATAACTAAATCGTTTGCATGCATGCCTTACAAGATGACTTTGAAGACGTTTTATGTAAATCTACAGACGATCTAAACGGCTGGTGTGAAACAAACATTAGCGGTATCAGTGCATTGCATGTAAACATACGGTTTATCCAAAAACACTGGGACGAGTTGCAGGTTATTCTACATGATAACATACAACAAATTTCATGTTGTACTACTTAGTGAAGTAAATTTATTAGAAGAAAATGTATTATTTCATTTAGAAGGGTATAATCGATTTTGTAAATTAAGAACCTTAAAAAGAGGTGGCGGATTAATTTTATATGTAAGTAATAAATTAACGTTTAGGAGAGAAGAAGTTATATTTTGTAATTTTGAGGGTATTTTAGGGGAACTAGTTGTAGGAAACGAAAATGTAACCTTGCTATGCGTTTACAGACCGCCCAACTATATCACATATAAACGTAATCTAGGTGCCCGTTAGGGCGCCGCAGCCAAGCCGCGGTGCGCTACACACTCAAGCACCTTATACACCAAGCAGAGTTGGGGTGATTTCGAGGTGTTACCCAGCCGTCATGTAACGTGATGTGAACTTGAAAACTATCACAATCGAGGGGATTTAGGTACCTGACAACACATGCCAAATTTTATTGGGGTACTACCATTCCTTCTTGGTGAAAAAATGGCTTGAAACATGCTCAAAATCACTTTAAGGATGTTAGCTACTGCTAACATCTAATTCGTCAGTTTCAATCGGCCCGCGATTCTGACCAGACGGGTTGGGCTACAATGTTCATATTTTACATGGACATTAAGTTTATAGTAATATAGTCTCTTTTGAAAAAAAAAGTTGAAAACGTTTGTTGGAAGGCTTCCAAATAAAGGTTTTAAAATAAGCCTTATACACTAGGCATACAATCAACAAGTAACTATAGTTACTTGACACTTGTTGACGGTATAAGCAGAGTTAGGAGGGAAAGTGCAATACGTAATCAAATGGCGGACATTTTAAATTTTTCTTCTTTGTGTGGAACGAGAAAAGGTGTCATTATACTCTCATAAAACAAATCAGAAACCGTCCCTGGCCTAGGCCCAGATGTAGAAAATTATTTATAATACAACAGTGTAGGTCTGAAGTTCCATAAGGCTATAGGACTAGATAAATAAATACTTACACTACATGTTTGACAAGCCCTAGGCCTTTCTTAGCCAACCCGGCCTAGGCCAGCACAACCTTGTTCTGACACATCCCGTACAAATAACTAGTTTTGATTACCAAAAGCCTAATGCAGATAAACAATGGTATGATAGTCCTAGGCTATTCCTAGATTTACGGCAATAATAAGCCTTTCCTTCTCTTTTAATAAACTCACGCAATCTCCTGTCACTTTTAATGAAAATGTAAAACAAAAGATGGTGAAAATTTCCAATATTCATTTGATTATCTGATGATTTACATGGCTGTGGATGCAGTGAAAAAGGTGTCAAATAACATTAGTTGTGCGTTTGTTGTTGTATGGGAAAGTTTTAATTGGCCGTGAGTTGCCTAGACTTAACCAGTCCTTATACCGTCGTTATACCATGGTTATACCACCTATACCCAGGATGTACATGAATCCGGGTCTAGATATTTTACATCCTATTGTTATTGCTTATACCATAGAAATTAAATTAGCTTTGATAAAATTATTATATTTAAACAAATAATTTTGCAATAGAACTTGAAAAAGTAATGAGATCACACACACAACAAAAACTTGTAGAAATACAGCCAAACCTCACACACTCAAAAGAAATGAGATCTAAAAAAAGGGCCAAGCTCATCTACCCTTCCACATTTGCGCATTCTTAATTCATAAACGTACAGTGTCCCATAACAGCATCCTCGAAAAGCTTGGCAAAATAAAATTTGCATGTTATTACGTTTAAATTAATTAGAAAAAAGAACTTGGTTGAACTATTACGTTTAAATTAATAATCGCAAATTCTATTTTGCCAAGCTTTTCGAGGATGCTGTTATGGGACACTGTACGTTTATGAATTAAGAATGCGCAAATGTGGAGGGGTAGATGAGCTTGGCTTTTTTTTAGATCTCATTCCTTTTAAGTGTGTAAGGTTTGGCTGTATTTCTACAAGTTTTTGTTATGTGTGTGTAGAAAACTACTGGAAAGGAAACAATAACAAATACTGTATATATTTGCGGGACATCAACATTAACACACTTGATAACCATGATGATAAAGTTCAACTGTATCAGTCAATGCTAGCAACGAATGGTTTTATCCAATGCATCACAAAACAGACAAGGGAGGAGATAGTACACGATCGGCTTAGTAGTATATGTTTAGATCATATTAACGTTCAAGGTATTGACCTTACTCTCAAATCAGTTGTATATACAACTAAAGTCAGTGATCATTATGAAGTAGCCGTATCGACCGGTATTGAGATAAACAAAAACAATGACGAGCATAAAGTGTTTCCCAAGAAATGCATCGACGAGAAAAAATTATCAGGAATTTTGAAGGGTATTAAATGGGAAGATTTACTTGTAGCTACTAACTGTAGCCAATTATATGATCCAATTAACATTAATTTTAAATCGGCTTATGATAAGGCTTCATACACTAGAGATAATAAAGCTAAACAAAGAGTAAGCAAAACGTGGGTGACAAAAGAACTCCTCAAATTAATGAAAGAAAGAGACCATGCGTTTCAAAAATGGAAAAAGTGCCCTCAGATAAATGTGTTTAAGGTGTCACAGGCGTTAAGCATAATCTTGGAGATGAAACGGACATGGGTGAGGGGATTGCGGGAGAGACGTGTTGGAGGAGGGCCTCAGAAGTTCCGCTCAAAATATTTTTAATTTGTCCCTCCAATAGCGAGCCGTATATTTACGACGAGGCAGTGGGATCTGTTTGTACTGCAGAAAGGTTTGAGAGGACGCGAGACACGCTCACACATTGCCCAAGGCCGCACAGAGATCAAATATCACCATTCACGAGCTGGCGTAAAATGACGTGTCGTCCGTCAAGTATAAAGAAGTGTTTTACATTCACATAATGTTTTGTATTGAGTTTTACGAACCCATCACATAATGAGAGGAAAACCAAAATATTTCAATTAATGTTTAGTTTTTGTCTCTATGCAATGATCATTATTCTATGGAATGAGGGATTGCAAATAAAGAACATTACGCAACATTTGAAATAAGTATAATGTTATTATTATTCGGAATACAGGCTAGACCATCAACATAAAAATTATTGTCAGTAAAATGTGACGCGACTTGGGTTCAAGTCCAGAACAATCTGGTCACAGGATACACACCACTCAACTGCTATAACCTAGACCCGGGTAAGATCCCTGGTCAGGACACAAGTTTTATAGCTTATTATTTCTATCACTGCATTATTATAATATGCTAGCATACGATACTACAATAATAATCAGTACTACAGTAATAATAATCAGGACAGGTTGTGACGGGATTCAGAACCCGAGACCTCCCGAATCAGTCAAGCCATTGAGCCAACACTAATGTTAGTATATTACATACATTGGCGTAACTTGCCCTTATTTTTCGCGGAGCGAACATTGTTGTATCCTCCAAAGATCAATGGTCAGCACAACTAGTGAAAGGGATATGTAGGTACACTGGTTACAGTGATAGTTAGTGGTATCATCCAAAAATAATTTATGGGTATACGCTCTTTCCTGGGTAACGAGCTCGTTTGGGAACAATGGGGTCTGAGGGGGGGTTGGCCCCCCCAGTTGATACGGGTGCAAAGCGCACAGCCCCGGCAAAAATTTCGATTCTTAGTGTGATAGGAGTATTTTGACAATTTTGTTTTACAAAAACCTTAAAAATTATATGAAAAAATGCAAAATAAGAAAAATGTATCAACATTATATAATATCTAAGAAAATAATTAATTTCAAATAAAATTTGCGCTCCCCCTCGCCCCCCTCTGACCAAATTCGCCCTCCGTAGTTACGCCACTGATTAAAATGTAAGTAGTGCTAATTTCCAAGAAGAGGTTTAAAATGCATATTTTTTGCGTATTTGAGTTATATTTGTGCACAGTTTTAAGGATCAGTGTTATAAAGAGCCGTTTTAGATTAGGATTTTGCTGTAATATGGTCGATTTTCGCAAATTTCAGGATCAAAAATCTGAAAACACTTCGTGTTACAGCACTGTTACAAGATATAATTAAAAAACGGTGTGGGTGTGGGTGGGAGTGAGGGTGTGAGTGAGTGTGAGTGTGAGTGTGAGTGTGAGTGTGAGTGTGAGTGTGAGTGTGAGTGTGAGTGTGAGTGTGAGTGTGAGTGTGAGGGTGTGGGTGTGGGTGTGAGTGTGAGTGTGAGTGTGAGTGTGAGTGTGAGTGTGAGTGTGAGTGTGGTGTGGGTGTGGGTGTGAGTGTGAGTGTGAGTGTGAGTGTGAGTGTGAGTGTGAGTGTGAGTGTGAGTGTGAGTGTGAGTGTGAGTGTGTTGAAGTGTATGTTCTAGATGCGTTATGTGTTAATTATGTTCATTGCGATCCTAAGTCAGATAATAAAAAATTGTCATTGATAATCAGTTTATCTTATCAACGAGACATTAACAGAATCATCGTGGATTACTGTAATTGTATAGGATTGCCCTTGCTCCCAAATTGAGCCCAACATTCGACCGAGATAAACGACTACTAGGTTCATGACTGTGTTAAATTAATATTATTAATATGAAAAAAATACAGACGATTTTGAAGAGCGGAAAGCAGAGGTTAACTCTTCAGTGGATGCAATCTATTGTACTAATTCTGAAGATAAATTAATTGTGTCTTCACTAAAAAAAGTGCACATATAAACATATGGTACGAAAAGTCTCAGTCTGTGTTGATATTATTCTAAAACTAGACGTACCACACATTTACATGCACAGAGAACTTATCTAAGAGTGTTCACGTTTCACGAGACAGACATAAGACGGCATGCTCGAAAGCACTCAAATTCAGATGAACAACGCTCTCGAGAAAAATTGAAACGACAAACAAGAATTGATTAATGCACAAAACACAGATATTTTCATGCAGAAGAACGAACAACACACCGAATTGATGTAATAAACCCTCCTTTACACCATTGTTACGCGCATAAAGTCGACGCAATGGGAAATAGAAGAGGTTGGTTCCAATAAAAATTTTGTATTTGTTTGAAATCTTGATGTAGTAACGTAACGTCCCTTCGTTCTCCGGAAGGCAGCCAACTTCCGAAGAGGAGGAGAGGAGATGGAATCGAAAGCGTTGTCGATTTCTCAGAAATGAGGCAACAAAATTATCAAACCCAAGCGGAAGGGAGCGTCGAGTCTCTGCTGCTGCGGAGAATTACATTTCATGTTTTATGAAAGTTGATCAATAAACACTAATTTTGTTATTTCTCGAATGAAACGAGGCCAGGGACGATTGCACATTCTCTTCAGGAGGTTTCTAACAAGGGTGGTTGTGAAGGAAGGGTATGTCAGAGGTTTTAACTTTTAGTCATGATCCCGGGACCTCGCGAATCAGAGCCTTGTGCCACAGATAATAGAGTACACCACGTAGTGCACGTATTATCTGTGCTTCTGCTTTACGATCTAGCTATTCGGATAGCTACATATTCTGTCGGCGCGTTGACTAGCTGTCGTCCAGTTACATGGCGTCCGCAGGATATTTCACGAGGGGTTTAAGCCGAAGTAACGTATAGGCCCTTGTTATTTTCTGAATTACACAATTACTTACAGCAACTCAAAACAACTTTTGAACAATAGAAACAAACAAAAAATAGGGTGCATGAATGCATGATGGATGTCACAAACACATGACACGTGCAGTTTGCGTGTTGTGGTGTGTTGTACGATCTGTAACCACATTTGTCTGAAGGCTAAAAGCGGAGTGCTATCGTGTGTATAGAGGTACGACTATTTTTTACGTGATTATTATGAATTTATGTGAGATTGCACTTTTTTGGGATTGAAAATAACACAAAATAAATTCAATTCAGATGGAATGACTAATGTAACGTGCAAAAAAGGAAAACGTTATAAGCCGTGTTCGTAACAAGAGTAAGTTAACTGCTTCCAAGCAGGTTTTGGACTTTTTCGAGATAAAAACTTGATAAACGGCTTTATCCGTGACTGAAATTACTATACACATTTGATTATTTCTACTCGCAATCCAAATAGGTAAAACGATTTTATTTATCTCTGTTACATCAACAGTAAACAACGTAACATTATTATTTACATTGCCTCAATAATTGACGATATAAAATGTGTCTTGTCATTGTGGGTGATAAATAGACTTTAATTTTAAAGGCGAAGAAACACTGCAATATCTCAAACATAGTTAATACATTTTAGCAACGACTGAAAAAAAAACACGCAAGAGCCATTTAAGCATAATAGAATGCTCTTAACTCTATAAATCTATTGCCTCATAATTGCCTTTAGTTGATCCACAATTTATTTTATCTGGATTGCAAAGTGCAGGCTCGAAGATTGAAGTTTGAAGGTGACCTAAGGAAGTAGATTGAATCAACACCCTTAAAATAAACGCAACGTGTAAGGGGTTGACAGCCATTGAATGAGGATTGTATTAATAGTGATCTCCAACCGCTAGAATATCTTTGAATACAGAGTGTGGCACATGCTTGTTTGAGTTTCCTTTACTTAATACAATCTTGTATTAAAAAGAAAGCAGAAAGAAATAAAAGCAGAGAGAACAGAAACTAAAACATGTTTTCGTCGTTGGCATTATCTCTGTAATATGTGTAGTTGAAAATGACAAACACGGTTTTGCAATGGGGGGGGGGGGGGGATCAATTACCATCAACTGACCCATCCTTACCCCCTTCACCATGTGGACGCCCATGCGTCCAAACCATCCTGGTTTAAGTTCAAAGTTCGTGAAAATTAATATTTCAATAAATCTGATTCCGCCATTAAAATATTTAGATTTTATTTTTATTCATTTTATTTTATTATTCTTATTTGTCGTGGGAAACCTGCTAAGTGTGCAATGCATGCATCCCTTCGGATACCGTGTTTGGTGGCGAGTTTGTGTGTTTGTGTAAATGTGTGTGTAGGTTTAAGTGTTGTATACTTAATACAAATTTGATAATTTTTCTGATGGTTATTTTTGTTATTGTGATTTCAATGAGCAAGCACCACATTCAATATTGATGCGATAGTGTGTTTATATATAGGTGTATTGGTGTTTAAAGTTAGGGTATTTGAAATATTTTGTCGATGTGTCATGTTTAGCATGTATATGCCAGTGATCTGGTATTTTTTACATTATTTTACTATAAAGTTGGTATTTTTTTTGTTCTGTGTATTGATGTGTTTGCAGTGGATGCACATAATGAAAGATTATTATGCTGCGTGTTTCCACTGTCACTTGATATCACTTTTTGGTGCTCTAGTTTGTTTTGGTTTTTTAAGTGTACTTTTCAATTATCAAATGATAGCGATGTACGTGCGTATATTGCTACGTTCACTACATTATTTCATTTTCAAGTAATGTTGGGCCATCAAATTCCAACTCGCAACCGTCTCGTGGTTTGGCACGTGATTAGGGGAGTTCCTCTCACTAAAACTAATGGCGAGCTCTGGGTCGTCGTCGGGGAACTTTCCCCTTCCCTTTGACTACCTCCCAGACGGCGACGACAACGACGTGGGGGAACCCCTGCCCTCCCCATACGCTTGTGGCTGGTTCTGACCAGCACAGGCCTGTCCACGCCTTGTCCCCCCGCGTCATCCCTTACGTCCGTTCTCGATTAGCCAAGTTGCATAAATATGAGACGTTAAGCAATATCCAATCAATCAATTAATCAAGTAGTGTTAGTACATGTGAGTGCTACTTGTATTTATACAATAAGTGTATTAAAATAGAAAGTTGCTTAATTATGTTAGTTAATAATTTTCTGGATTGATGTTAATATGTTCGTCAAAGTGATCAGTAGTCGACATTTTTTTTTCATTGAGTTGAAGCTTGTTAAAAATTTGAATGTGCAAATTTGCGAGTACCGATGCATGTAATATTGTCTGTGTTTATAGGTTTGCTCATGGAATGTTCTTAAGGGTACGCGCGTGTGAGAGCCTGATTATGTTTTAAAAGCGTGAAAAGAATGGTATAAATAGCTTTATTATAAATTATAAATTGACTAGGGTAGAAGTATTAGTAGTAGTGTATGCTCTTAATTATTGAGAGTTAATTTTATGAAAGTATGCATGTTTAAAATGTATTGGGACAGATAATTGTTGTGTGTTATAGTTATAATTCACATCCAGTACACACATCCAGTTTGTATGTTTATCAATTTTGAGAGTGCGTGTATAGGTGCTACACTAGGCCGCTTCGCGAACGCTTTTTTAAGTCGCGTTGATGGATGAGCATTTAAGTAAGTTTTTAGTTTGCGTGGGAACTCTTTACTTTTGCAAGTCCTTTTTGAACGCACTGTACGTGATTGTTGTCAAGTTTCTATAGTAACTTGTGAATTGTTATTATATATCTCAAAAAGTTATATTATTTAAACCTTTATTTCTATGCATTCTGGCTAACTTTTCCAGCTCTTTCTTTCAAAAGATACCACATCACCATAACCTTTACGTCCTTGTAAAATATGAACGTTGTAGCCCCACCCGTTTGGTCAGAATCGGCCCAAATGTCACGAAAATATCGCACTAAAAATCGAAAAAAATCCTAAAAGTACGATATTCACGAGAAATATTTTTTCGATGGTACCCAAAAACATTGCAGGACTTCAGAGATTTCGAAGGTCCCCTGTCATTATTATCGCATATGCCGTTTGCCCGGTAGAGTGCAAACAAACATACCAAAAAAAAAAACGAGCTAATGTTTTGGGGGGTCAGTGATTGAAGTTTTCGCTTCGCTCATCCAAATATTTTATTATGTGTTGATGACACACACAGCCCACACGCGCGTACGTTCACTCTCCTCATTCACACATTCCGCACAGCCCTACCAGCATGCAAGATTCGATACACCTTTGTCACTGCATAAGCTTGTTATAACAAAACCATTGTCGTTAAATTAAATCCTTCTCATGTTCAGCATATTATTTTTCCATTTACAATTTCTTGTAGGTTTAATTTGCAATGTTTTTTGCTCATTTTGTAAGCAATTCCTCTCATACATAAAGATTTACCGACACAAAGTTGTGTCTCAAAAATAGCGGACTTGAGATAATTAATAATATTATGTGCCGCAAATGAAGACTTTTTTTTGTATCATAAAATAAATATTTTGAGTAATTTTATAACCAACATGCAGTAAATCAGGCAAGAAACGTGAAATATTATGTAAGAAATTGCATAAAAGTTTATAAAAGTTGAGTGAGATTTGAACTTGTGACCTTTAGTATCTAAAAGCCGCTACTCCAAAGTGAGTGGTTATTGTAAGTTTTGAGCACTGCACATGTTGCAGGTTACCCAAAACACATTAAGGAAGTAGGAAGCAAAACGGGCCACGGGGCGTAACTCGAAACTTTTTGCCGCTGGGAGCGAGCCACCGTCGAGGTATGGAATCACTTTGAATTTGTCATGGCCGCCTTGTGTATACTTCGGTGAGGCGTGCGCGCAAAAACTATATTACAACATCTTTGGTGCGCGCAATGCATTGAAAGAATGGATATTTTAAAGCTTACAGTTGACCAAAAAAATATTGAATCATAGAAAAGTAACACTAAATGATCAAACTTCTAGTGTAAGTACACTCTCAGGGTGGGTAAATGTGTAATGTATCATGGTGCCGTTCAAATCGACGTCAAGCTTTTAAAGGTGTTGAAGGTTTTTCAAATGGGACAATGTGTTCACTGGCCGAGGGGGGGGGAGGGGGGGGGGGCAACAGAAATTATGTTATGTACGAAATACCATACACATTTAATTTAATTATTAGGATATATTTGAATCTTATATTACTATATTTTAGGCATTTTAAATCCTATCCTCGAAATTCATCAATTTTTGGATGAGCGAAGCGAAGACTTCAATTTCACTGATCCTCAAAAAATTTAGCTCGGGTGTTTTTCTTTTCTTTTTTTCATTTTTGTTTTTCGTCTCTCTGTCTGTTTGTTAACTCTTTACCGGGCAAACGGCATATGCGATCTTGATGAAAATTTGACAGGACCTTCAAAATCTCTAAACTAAGACTTGCCACGTTTATGGGCACAATCGATGAAATATTTCTTATGAATATCGTACTTTTACGATTTTTTTAAATTTTTAGTGCGATATTTTCGTGACATTTGGGCCGGTTCTAACCTAACGGTGGGGCTACAACGTTCATATTAATTCACATGGACATTAAGGTTTTGGTGATGTATTGCTTTTTTTTAAAGAAAAAGTTGAAAAAATTCGCCAGAATCCATAGAATAATGGTTTTAATATGAGTTTTTTTAGGTTTATAATAACAATTTACAATTAACAATGGAAACTTGACAACAATCACCAACAATGCCTTCAAAAGGCACTTGATAAATAAATAGATCCCACGCAAACTAAAAACTTACAAAAAAGCTCATCCATCAACGCGACTGGACTTAAGCGTTTTCCTAGTGCTAATCAAAGTTGACGACACTAAAAATAATAACGAATCTTTTATGTGAAGCCCGCAAAATATTGTCATATTATACTGGGGGTTGGGGGGTGGGGGGTGGGGAATAATTTTATGAAGGACAGTTTTACTTTTACTTTTTTGTTTCTATTATTTATTTATTAAACAGTACAGCCATAAAAAGTACAAATAACTTATTCAACGTCCAGGGGCGCAGAGTTTTATTAATACAGACGGGTGCTGAAATATTCTACGAAGTTGTGTTAAAAGTTTCTCATCTGCGTTGTTTTGTATACTAGGAAAACGCTTAAGTCCCACCGCGTTGATGGATGAGCGAATTTGGTGCATTGAGCTGCCATATGTTATGCGGATTTTCTGTTGTTCTGTGAAAAAATCATTACTAAGTTTAAGATTTTTTTTAAATTAATTTAAATTAAATAAAAAATAAACTTTAATTTTTAATTTTTTTAATTAATCGTAATTTAAAAAAATAAAAAAAATCGTAAAATTGCGATTTTTATAAGTAATAATTATTCGATTGCGTTCAAATTTCACAAGAATTTAGTAATTCATAAAATAAGGTTCTGTAAAAAAAATCATCACAATCGGATAAAGCATGTAGGTGTTATAAGTCAAAGAATTGTTTAAAAAAATAAAATACCCTTAAAATTTCGATTTTCATAAGAAATAATTTTTCGATTGCGCTCAAAAACGTGGCAGTTCTAAGTTCAGAGATTTCGAAGGTCTCCATAAAATTTCAACCCAATTGGAGTATCGGTTTAGCCGGAATCGTGTTAACAAACAGCCAAAAATACAAAAAAAAAAAAAAAAAACATTCCGGATTTTTTTCTCCAGAGTAGTGAAATGGAATTTTCGCTACGCTCGCTACGCTCATCCAATTATATCAGTAACGAAATTAGTATTTGTAATCGTCAAATAACACCTTTTTATCATGACATGGTGATATGGACAATGGACATGATTTATTGAATCATTTAGTATTGGGGTTGGATATTAACACTGAGGTTAGTTTGTTCTCTAAGAAGGAATAATAAAGCGTTACTTTATTAAAAAAAAACTCCTTTCAATAATTTATTTTCGGTTCAGGTTTGCACAGAAAAGGTAACCAATATTTTATGATCATAGATTTGTTATTCGGAAAACAGGAAATAGACCACAGGACAATAATTGCAACTATTGTCAGTCAAATTGCTCTGTTTTTTTAGAATAATCTTATTAATAAATATACTAGTAATATTGGAAGGGTGCTGTGCACCTCTCCAAACAATCTTAGGGATGCTTCACCCAAATAAACCCAATACTTAAGAAAACTAAGGTTGATAATGATACACATCCGTGATTCATCCCAGTTATTCAAAATAATATGATAAACCCCCCCCCCCCACCCACCCCCCACACACACAAGAAAAGAGTAAGCGAAGGGCATTTACCTATACACAATCCGTAATTAAGGTATACATGTCAAAATGTTGGTTCCTACACAATTTAAATGCAATGAAGCTCACTGAATCTTATAGGATCGATTGTAGGCCTATGCTTTACATCATAAAGCGAATCAGCAATCATCATAATATTCTCTATGGCCAAGAAAGAGCCTATCGAGGAAACGCTCAGTTGGACGCGTTGATAAGCGAGCACATGCTATTTAATTTGTTGATGGTCCAAATTTCAACGTGATTTGAATCTTCGTGCGACCGCTTTCATGAGCCAAAAACTCTAGCTTCGTGCTACTTTTCGTTGGCATGGTAACGTCACTTTTGTTAAAATGTAATTTCCATCGACAATACTTAACGGATCAAAACAAAATTAACATATTCGTGACCGGACGGACATTCTAAATGATTTGCTCACCTCAGATTTTGTCGCCGTTTAATTTAAAAAAACTTTCTATTAACTTTAATTTAACTTTATAACTTTTTGAACGATTTTGCCACAAAACTAATGGCATTCAATCCACATCGAAACTTGCGGATGGTTCAAATTTCAACTCGATCCGAATCTCCATTCGACCGCTATCATGAGCCAAAAAAGCTCTGGCTTCGTGCGACTTTCTGGTGCCATGGTGACGGTACTTTGTTATAATGTAATTTCCATCTACACTACATATCGGATCAAAATAAAATTAAGATATTCGTGACCGGACGGACATTCTAAATGATTTGGCCACCTCAGATTTTGTCGCCGTTTAGTTTGAAAAAAAAACTTTCGATTAACTTTAATGTAACTTTTTAACTTTTTGAACGATTTTGTCACAAAACTAATGGCATTCAATCGAGAACGAAGCTTGCGGATGGTAAAATTTCTTTTCGATCCGAGCCTCCGTTTGAATGTTATGGCGAGACATAAAAAAAAAAAAAAAAAAACAGTGATTACTTTTTCCGACAGAGTCAAATGGAAACGCTCGCTTAATTATAGCAAAAATATCCAAATTGTTCTTATCCATAGTCAATACAATAGAATCATAAGTCTCTTCAAAAGAAGACGGATTGCGCCCGTCTTAGTCTTTTAACAGAACAGTTCCTTCCCTGATCAAATCTTTATTAGTCAAAAGAGCACTTTGGCATTATCTTTTCGGAAGTTCTGCATATTTTCCCTCCTTTACCACATTGGAAATTCATTGCGAAATGCTAAAATTATAACCAATGCTGAGGTAATTTCGTATAGTAACAGCAAAGATCCTTTATAATCTTTATCTTAGCTATTAAAGCGCCCTAAAACTAAAACTACTACTTTGGTAACAGCGTGTGTTAGTGGGTTTTCACGTGCGCTCGCCACTGTGACAGCTGTTGTTTGTTGTTGTTGTTTCCGTTTCTTCTAGCGGTGGTGAGAACCCTTCCGCTGGGTGACAGCTGGAGTAATTCCATACTCGGACTGTGCACTGTGCGCGCTCTAGCGGTCACGCCTTCTTTTCAAGCTTTGGATCGCTCTCTTCTACAGGCGGTGGTGCACTCTAGCAGTGAACAGCACAACTTCTTCAGCCAGACTCGTTGCTCACTGGGCAAACGAATTGCATGGTAACTAACTTTATTGTAAACCGATTTGCTGATTATTTCACCCATGTTGTTATTGACAGAACATAACATTTCTAATTAAATATACACCTACGAAATAATTTATGTATCGCATTATTTATTTTTTTATTTGTTTTTACTGTTCTTTTACTATTTATTATGATTCATTGAATATTCGTCACAAATAATATACACGCGATTATTGTAGGGGCCTAATAATGTGTATCTTTATTTTCTAGTCTCACAATGGCCTGAACCTACAATTGATCAACAAAAAGGCAGGATTAGCCTATTATTGATATGGGCATAGGAATAATTGAAGCCATCGTACATAGGAACATTGGTGCAAAGAAAGCCGCAGTACAATAAATACTATGTTGTGTTACTGTTTAACCTGCTCATTATGGGCCCATTGCTCATGCGCTGGTGTAGAAAAACACCAAACATAGTTTGTTTATAATAATTGTGTTTGTGTAATTGATAAATGTTTAAAAAAATAGTAAAGCCCTACCCCATTTGCCCCAGGTCCATGCAGGAAAAATACTATTCAAGTATCTATCTGAGGAAATAAAAAATAAAATAAACATAATCATGTTTAAAAGTAAATTGAGAAGGAGAAAATTGTACGTATAATAAAAGTGGTTTCGAGGAAGCATGACACAATTGTCTAGGCTATGTGTATATAGACCTTGCTCACTAGACGTGTGATGTATAACATGTGTAGCGTATAGGTAATGTAAATTAAATAATAATGTAATTATTAGTACGTATATAATCTACCTTGCATTAGTAAAGTAGTTTGTAATTGTAAATTATTCAATGTACAGCATAGGCCCTCTAGGTACTACGTACTTTCTACGGCATCACATGAAATCCCACTGCTGCTAATGAATACAATACTAGCCCCATTTTCCACCGGGGTAGGGGCATAATGGCGTCCATGATTATTTTGTGAGTTAAATCAAAACTTTTTAATATATATTTTTTTAAATATGTGGTTTGCTAACAATGTAAAGAAGCTACATAAAAATTAAATTTTACAATCCGAGTTTAAACTTTCTACATCATTTTAAAGCCACAACCACACCAGTACCACAAATTCCCCCCCCCCCCCCCTAGCCCTTATAAAAGTTTGCTGTTTTCTATTTATAAATTTTCTTTTGTGCTAGAATAATTTATTTGTGTCATTTGACCTATCAAGAAATGCATAGGGTAATCTACTGCTGCTAATGTCAAGTCGATTGCCATCCATTTTGAAATAGAAAGTATGGTTATATATCCACCCACTAATGGCAATTTACTGCCTCAACCAGGAGATAAAAAAATTCACCCCCTCTCTTATTTTTATCGGGAGGGTTAGTGCTATCGGTCAGTCATAGTACACCAAATCATGCTATCGTGAAGATAAATTTTGCGGGTAGCAGTAGCAGGACATTGTATACAGGCCCTTAGCCGACTAGACTATAAAAACACCAAAGTCGTTATTAGACGAATGAACGATTCATAAAAACCCGGGAACATTTGCATTTAAGTTGATTTATATATTAGTATAAATGATAATAGGGTTTGCTCGGTAGAGCGCGAACAAACAGACAGAAAAACAAGCAAACAAACAAAAAACACTAGAGCTTTTTTTTTCGGGGGATGTCAGTGAAATTGAAGTCATCGTTTCGCTTATCCAATAATAAGTAAATTTAAAATATTCATCGGAAGTTTCTATAGAAGCAGCAGAATGGTGAGAAATCAAACAATGAAAATAATTAAATAATTAAATAATTGGAAAGTCTCTGCTCATTTTACAACACCATTTTTGTTGTTGTAATCAGACGGTAACTAAGGGCACCAGGTCTCATTCGTTTTTATAAGTTCCACTGCATTGTTTTGTAACCTTGTATAATATGTCTTAGTTTCCTTACAGTTTCTTAGCAACATTACAATGTCAATACAACGTCGATTGTTTACAACACCGGTTTTTTATACCCTTTATAGAATATAATCACATTTTTATTTGGGTTATATTTAAACTTTGATTCCATGCATTACAGTCAACTAATCCATTATTTTATTTTAAAAATACGTTTATTACTACTAACTTGGAAAACGCCAAAGTCGTTGTTGGACGAGTGAGTATCACAATTACTTTTGCAGCTGCAGTATGCATGCATGCATGCAGCTCTGACTCATCAAGTCGAGACAATTGTCTTGATGCTACCATTGAGTATATAACCATACTCAAAGCTGCTACTGCTGAGTTCCCGATATCGCTATGCTCGTGGACGCGGGCGACTCCAAAACAATGAAAACATATCACATCGCCAACGCCAAAGTATTGAAGCTACAAATATTCCAAAATATGTGTTAGAAAGGTCAATACATGAACTCGAGTTCGACTAGATATGTTCTGCATCCATCTTTCATGCTCCTCAAATCAAATCCAATTTAGCAAAGCTCTGCAAAACACGATTTTTGTCAGTAATTATTTTTTTGTAAGTTGGCAGGGCAAGCTATAATTCTGAAATTTTTCACAGTTGTTAACATTCATAGTGGTAACATTGGTGAGAAAGGGTATTTTTTTTCCAAAGCGAACTTTAAGTTTAAAAAAATAAAGTAGTAATTTTAACAAATTTTAATTTTTTGTAGGTTGGATTCCTGTGAATTTTGCTGTCCATGTTAACAGCACTCTATCTATTGGTCCTTGACGATGGTGTGAAATTTAATCAAAATCGGTCGAGTCAGTTTGGCACCTGCGCATCGAACACACATACATACACACATAAACACAACGAAGTGCCGAAAACTTGCCATAGAGGACTCCTTTGTATATCACAACGTTTCCAGGCATATTTTGAAAATTGTTAGCCCACTTTTAATATCTCGTAATTCGAAAATTCAAACTTTTCCTAATTTGAATAGCACTGGGGCCCAAAGTTACTGCTCGATTCTTGTAACATGGCGTTTTTGTGAAAGAGCGGAGAATTATCAATAAATTGACATCGTTCTTCTGGTTATTTGCTCAAAAAATATATATCATTCAGGCTAAATAGTAATGAATTAAACAATTAACAGAAAATTTTTTGGAGCCACCATGACCTCCCAAAAAATTGTCAAACATGAAAGTTTTCGAGCTAGGCTCGAAACCCAGGCAAAGATATTTACATCTATAGTAGGCTATCCCCAGTCATTGGTCCACCGGCGTGTCAATTAGAAGCCATCTTTAAAAGGTCAGTTAGGTCGTAGCGATTTGTGGCCCAAATATTTTTCATGCGTGCTGTCAGGTTGACAGATGAGCATATTAGCCATTAACACCAAATGATTACCAAATTCCCTAATGCAATAGCCAGCGGTTTAGCCGAGCTCGTTTAACCGGTTCCCCACTCGAACACCGAAGTTAAGCAGAATACGGGCGTGGTCATGGGTAGAGTGGGTGACCGCTCTACCCTGAAACTCACGTATACCGCTGGTTAGAGCAGATGGAGGGTTCGAAAGCTAGTGTAACGGCTTCGTTCTCCTCGACGTCTGCTCGGCAGTCCGGGTTAGTGGAGGAACCTATGACTGTCAAAGTTACACCGTCCTTTCGGATGGGACGTTAAGCCGTTGGTCCCCTTGGTACTTTTCTAAAGGAGTAGGCTACGTGCCGGTACCGGGTTTCCCCTCCTCCCTTCTGTTCATACTTCATCCTCATATATCACCACTCATCGTCTCGATTAGCCAAAGTGCATAAATATGAGACGTTAAGCAATAATCAATCAATCAACCTAATGCAATAACTTCTTATTGTTTCTGTTTGTGCATTCCCATTCTGCACAAGCTAAATCCAGAAAAATACTTAATCGCATTTAAAACATAATGTTAAACATAAATTGAAACGACAAATATTGAATAGGACATATTGACGCTTCAATTTGGTACGCTAGCTCCTGTACGGACGTATTTGAGACTGGGGATCTAGCCTATTATGGATGTTAAATATCATTGGTACCCAGGATACTCCCATAGAAATGTATATATATTTTTTTTTTAATATTAAACTCAAAATATGTATTTTTTGTGTTTTTTTAAAGTTACATACGTATTGACCTATGTTTTTTTAGAATGTGTATTACTATTTTATCTGTCTTGATAATGACATTTTGTATTTTCCTAAACTTTTGTAAAACATTAAAATTGATCGAAGAAAATCGCAAATATCGTATTAGCGCATTTTCAACTCGATTACAAGCCACAATTTTTTTTATTGTTTTAAAACGAGTGGTACCAATCCATTTAAAAGTGGCCGTCAATGCGCCAAGTTTTATAAGTGTTATTTATTAAATATTTGAATGTATTGTTTGATATGTATGGACCGTAATTGGATGAGCGTAGCGAGCGTAGCGAGCGAAGCGAAGATTCCATTCTACTACACTGGAGAAAAAATCCGGAATGTTTTTTTTTCTTTTTTTTTGTGTATTTTTGTGTGTCTGTGAACACGATTCCGGCTAAACCGATACTCCAATTGCGATGAAATTTTATGGAGACCTTTGAAATCTTTGAACTCAGAACTGCCACGTTTTTGAGCGCAATCGGGAAATTTATTTCTGATGAAAATCGCAAATTTACGTTTTTTTTCGTTTTTAAAAATATTTCTTTGACTTACAACACCTACCTGCTTTTTTCGATTGTAATGATCTTCTCACAGAACCTTAATTTTACGAATTAATATATTTGTGTGAAATTTGAGCGCAATCGAAAAATTATTTTTCATGAAAATCGAAATTTAACGGTTTTTTTCTTTTTTAAAACAATTCTTTGACTTATTACACCTACATGCTTTATCCTATTGTAATGATTTTTTCACAGAACCGTAATTTCATGAATTCATATACTCGTGTTAAATTTGAGCGCAATCGATTAACTATTTCTTATGAAAATTGCAATTTTACGATTTTTTTCTTTTTTAAAAGTACGATTACGATTACGAAATTAAGTTAATTTTTTATTTCATTTAATTTAATTTAAAAAAAATTTCAACTTAGTAATGATTTTTTCGCAGAACAACAGAAAATCCGCAAAACACATGGCAGCTCAATTCACCAATTACGCTCATCCAAGAACGCGGCGTTTTCCTAGTTTATGTTTCATTCATCAAGTTTTGAACATGCACACAGCGTTAAAATTCATCGCTTGGCTTTAGCCCCGGGGCGAAATGATATCATAACTTTGTAGGGCACAACTGCTGGATGGATCGTCGCATGTCTCTTCAAGTAGATCTCAACACTTTTATGTGTGACATGCTTGGCTGACTGTTAACAATATTTTGTAGTTGTCGTATACATAACAAGTAACTAATTACAAGTGAAACGAGCATATTATAGATGTTCATAGCGCACGAAAATGTGCAATTAATTTACAATATGCTGTTCATGAATTTAGATGTATGTTTGTGTTGGGAGTGTGCGTGTGTGTTATTGAGTGGTTTGACTGTCCAGTAATGATTGCCACAGCTGTTTATGGCGTGTACATCGTATCTGTTTTGTATCACTAGGAAAACGCTTAAGTCCCGCCGCGTTTTTGGATGAGCGTAATTGGTGCATTGAGCTGCCATGTGTTATGCGGATTTACTGTTGTTCTGTAAAAAAATAATTACTAAGTTGAAGATATTTTTAAAATTAAATAAATTTTAATAAAAAATTTAATTTAATTTAATAAAAAATTAACTTAATTTTAATTTTTTTAAATTAATCGTAATTTTAAAAAAGGAAAAAATCGTAATATTGAAATTTTCATAAGAAATAATTATTCGATTGCGCACAAATTTTACACGAATATATTAATTCATAAAATTAAGGTTCTGTAAAAAAATATTCAATCGGTTAAAGCATGTAGGTGTTATAAGCTGGAGAAATTTTAAAAATTGAAAAAAGTCGTAAAATTGCGATTTTCGTAAAAAATATTTTTTTGATAACGCTCAAATTTTACACGAATATATCAATTCATAAAATTAAGGTTCTGTGAAAAAATCATTACAATCGGACAAAGCATGCAGGTGTTGTAAGTCGAAGAAATTTTTAAAAAATCGAAAAAAATCGTAAAATTGCGATTTTCATGAGAATTTTTTTTTCGATTAAGCTAAAAAACATGGCAATTCTAAGTTCAGAGATTTCGAAGACCTTTATAAAATTTCATCGCAATCGGAGTATCGGTTTAGCCGGAATCGTGCTAACAAACAGACAAAAATACAAAAAAAAAGAAAAAAAAAAGAAAAAAAAACATTCCGGATTTTTTTCTCCAGTGTAGTGAAATGGAATCTTCGCTTCGCTCGCTTCGCTCGCTACGCTCGCTACGCTCATCCAATTACTAGGAAAACGCTTAAGTCCCGCCGCGATGATGGATGAGCTTTTTTAAAGTTTTTACTTTGCGTGGGATATCTATACTTTTGCAAGTGCTTTGTTTTTCTGCCGACGCATTGTAGGTATTTGTTGTCAAGATTCTATTGTTTCTTGTTAATTTGTTATTATTTAACGTAAAAATCTTACATTAAAAGCTATATTTCTATGGATTCTGGCTAACTTTTTCAACTTTTTCTTTCAAAAGGTACTACATCAACATAACCTTAATGTCCTTGTATAATACTAGGAAAACGCTTAAGTCCCGCCGCGTTGTTGGATGAGCGTAATTGGTGCATAGAGCTGCCATGTGTTATGCGGATTTTCTGTTGTTCTGTGAAAAAATCATTACTAAGTTGAAGATTTTTTTAAAAATTAAATTAAATTAAATGAAAAATTAACTTAAATTTTAAATTTTTTAATTAATTGTAATTTAAAAAAAGGAAAAAATCGTAATATTGAAATTTTCATTAGAAATAATTATTCGATTGCGCACAAATTTTACACAAATATATGAATTTATAAAATTAAGGTTCTGTGAAAAAATTATTACAATAGGATAAAGCATATAGGTGTTATAAGTCAAAGAATTGTTTTAAAAAAGAAAAAAAACGTAAAATTTCGATTTTCATGAGAAATAATTTTTTGATTACGCTCAAATTTCGCACGAATATCTTAATTCATGAAATTAAGGTTCTGTGAAAAAATCATTACAATCGGTTAAAGCATGTAGGTGTTATAAGTCGAAGAATGTTTTTAAAAATCGAAAAAAATCGTAAAATTGCGTTTTTTATGAGAAAAAATTTCCCGATTGCGCTCAAAAACGTGGCAGTTCTAAGTTCAGAGATTTCGAAGGCCTCCATGAAATTTCATCGCAATCGGAGTATCGGTTTAGCCGGAATCGTGTTAACAGACACACAAAAATACAGAAAGAAAAAAAAAAAAAAAACATTCCGGATTTTTTTCTCCAGTGTAGTGAAATGGAATCTTCGCTTCGCTCGCTACGCTCGCTACGCTCATCCAATGAACGTTGTAGCCCCACCCGTTTGGTCAGAATTGGCCCAAATGGCACGAAAATATCGCACAAAAAGTCAAAAAACGTATATAAAAGCTTTATTTCTATAGATTCTGGCTAACTTTTTCAACTTTTTTTTCGGAAAGTAACACATCACCATAACCGTAATGTCCATGTGAAATATGAACGTTGTAGCCCCACCCGTTTGGTCAGAATTGGCCCAAATGGCACGAAAATATCGCATTAAAAATCGAAAAAAATCGTAAAAGTACGATATTCATGAGAAATATTTCTTCGATTGTACCCAAAAACGTGGCAAGTCTAAGTTCAGAGAAAACGAAGGTCGTGTCAAATTTTCATCAAGATCGCATATGCCGTTTGCCCGATAGAGAGCGAACAAACAGACAGAAAAAAAAAAAAAAAAAAAAAACACCCGAGCTAAATTTTTTGGGGGGTCGGGGAAATTGAAGTCTTCGCTTTGCTAATCCAATCAACACTCTCAAATAATGTAACCGACCTTTAGTTGGATGAGCGTAGCAAGCGTAGCGAGCGAAGCGAGCGAAGCGAAGATTCCATTTCACTACACTGGAGAAAAAAATCCGGATTGTTTTTTTTTTCTTTCTTTCTTTCTTTCTTTCTTTCTTTTTCTTTCTTTCTTTCTTTCTTTCTTTCTTTCTTTCTTTCTTTCTTTCTGTATTTTTGTGTGTTTGTTAACACGATTCCGGCTAAACCGATACTCCAATTGCGATGAAATTTTATGGAGGCCTTCGAAATCTCTAAACTTAGAACTGCCACGTTTTTGAGCGCAATCGAAAAATTATTTCTCATGAAAATTGCAATTTAGATTTTTTGATTTTTAAAAATTTCTTCGACTTATAACTCCTACATGCTTTATCCGATTATAATGATTTTTGAACAGAACCTCAATTTTATGAATTAATATATTCGTGTAAAATTTGTGCGTAATCAAATAATTATTTCTTATGAAAATTTCAATATTACGATTTTTTCCTTTTTTTAAAATTACGATTAATTAAAAAAAAAAATTAATTTTTTATTTAATTTGATCTAATTAAAAAAAAATTCAACAAAGTTCTGATTTTTTCACAGAACAACAGAAAATCCGCAAAACACAAGGCAGCTCAATTCACCAATTACAATAAACCAACAACGCGGCGGGACTTAAGCGTTTTCTTGTAAAATTAATTTTAATATTGTGATGTTCTTGCGAAAGGAGGCCCCTCATGCCCCTCTGCCATATCGTACTGAACGGAGCTTAATTTGACTCGGGTTAGAGTCTAGGTCAACTTTGTTACAGAATATTTTTCTTAAAAACACGATGTCGATTTCCTTTTAGATGATTTTCAAATGATAGTATTTAACTCCAATCTCACCTTTTCTTACTATCACAATCCCTTCTCCCTGTAATAAATTTAGTTGCACGATTTTGAACGTCTTGGACTGTAAGCAAATTAACTTTGGATGTAGGATGCCACACACTAGATCCAAATGATTTATCGGTTCTTAACAGACTTAAATTTAATGTCCGTTTTACCATTGGCCTGGCACCATGAACAGTTTTAGAGAGAAAGTCTACAAGTTTTGAAGCTTTGTTCCTAATAACCACAGTATGTAATATCTCCCTCCGTGATTAAACTGGATGTATAACGTAGAAATGATAAAATCAAGGACCCGGCACCTCCACCAACAATGCTATTCTTATGGAGTTAAAACTTTACTCGCTCTACCCGGCACCTCCACCAAACCCAAATCATAATTGCTATTTGAATTCTTAGTTTATGACAGAATACGGTAAATTTGACTCAATTTACCTCCGGAATGTTGGAGAACCTTAAGCGTGCAGGATTAGGATAGGACAATTGTGAAGGGATATCCGAGGGCTATTTAAGATGACTCAATCCCTTGCATCCGCATTAACTATACTGAGGAAAACCTCAGAAAAAAACTTTAGTCAGGATTGCTTGTCTCAACGGGATTCGAACCCGGGACCTCCCGAATCAGAATCGCGCCCTTAGCGCTCGAGGCAACAATATTGGTAGTATTTAGATGAAATATATTGTAATCGTCGAGATAAACCTTTAGGGAATTGCATGCTAAGTTAGGCGTATTTTGCGTTCTGAAAGTCGTGAAGTACATACATTTTAGATCGATTATCTCAATATGTATGTACTCCTTCTCTTGTGTATTCAAAGATTCTTATCATATTTAATTTATAAAGTATTGTATCGTCTTTATTGACCTCTTTGCTTGTGGTTCAGATTATTTAGTATTTTAATGAAATATATAGCAATCGTCGACATATACCTTGTAGGAAATGCCTTATATTAGAATTAATTGTGTGTTCTCAAAGTCGTGTTATAATTATTATTACTCAGACTTATAAGCTCAAAAAGCATACTCTCACTCTACTGTTCATTCAATGAGTATTATTAGTTTTAAGTATTTTATCGTGACATTGTCATTATTATTCTTGTTTTGCGAGGAGAAGAGCTGGCGATCGCAGAAACATTCAAATACCTAGGAAGTATGCTGTCATGAGATGCTAAAATCATAGAATTTACGAGAAGAATCATTCAAGCGGACAAATTCAACCAAAGTGTTCGTCAACAGCTATGGAAAGAAGAAATATCGAACCGGTGTAAGACTAGGAAGCTTCGCAAATGCTTTTTCAAGCGCGTTGTTGGATGAGTAGCGGAATTGTTTAAAAACGAAATTAAGCGTAACATTCGATTTTTATGAGAAATAATTTTTCGATTGCGCTCAAAAACGTGGCAGTTCCAAGTTCAGAGATTGTGAAGGCCTCCAGAAAATTTCATCGCTATTGGAATATCGGTTTAGCCGGAATCGTGTTAAACTAGGAAAACGCTTAAGTCCCGACGCGTTGTTGGATGAGCGTATATGGTGCATTGAGATGCCATGTGTTACGCGGATTTTCTGTTGTTCTGTGAAAAAATCATTACTTAGTCGAAGATTTTTTTTAATTAAATTAAATTAAATAAAAAATTAACTTAATTGTTTAAATTAATCGTAATTTTTTTTAAAGAAAAAAATCGTAAAATTGCAATTTGCATAAGAAATAATTATTCGATTGCGCTCAAATTTAACACGAATATATTAATTCATAAAATTAAGGTTCTGTGAAAAAATCATTACAATAGGATAAAGCATGTAGGTGTTATAAGTCGATTTTTTTTTTTTTAAATCGAAAAAAATCGTAAAATTGCGTTTTTTATGAGAAAAAAATTCCCGATTGCGCTCAAAAACGTGGCAGTTCTAAGTTCAGAGATTTCGAAGGTCTCCATGAAATTTCATCGCAATCGGAGTATCGGTTTAGCCGGAATCGTGTTAACAAACACACAAAAATACAGAAAGAAAGAAAGAAAGAAAGAAAGAAAGAAAGAAAGAAAGAAAGAAAAAAAAAAAAAAACATTCCGGATTTTTTTCTCCAGTGTAGTGAAATGGAATCTTCGCTTCGCTCGCTTTTCTCATCCAATAATCATGTACAAAATGTTTTATATTCCGATATTAACATACGCAGCAGTGATCTGGACAATAGAAGCAATGGAAGAGAGCAAACTACAAGCAACGGAGATGACTTTTTTAGAAGTTCAGTGGCCAGAACAAAATTAGATAGGGTGCGAAGCAAAACAACAAGAAAGAAGCTAGGAGTGGAAAGACTACGAGACCAAATAGTCAGAGAAAGTCTGCGGCGGTATCGACACGTGAGATGATTGAAACAGGAGAAAAACTCGACAATAGAAATAAAGAGCTAATGATGAAAAACTCTGGGAATACAGAAAGAAATGGTGGGGGTCAAAACATACAGCGAGAAAGTGGAGGTGCTGAGCCTGGCTAGCAAGCACTGGCAAACCGTAGTACAGCGAGAAAGATGAGGTGCTGAGCCTGGCTAGCAAGCACTGACAAACCGTAGTACAGCGAGAAAGATGAGGTGCTGAGCCTGGCTAGCAAGCACTGACAAACCGTAGTACAGCGAGAAAGATGAGGTGCTGAGCCTGGCTAGCAAGCACTGACAAACCGTAGTACAGCGAGAAAGATGAGATGCTGAGCCTGGCTAGCAAGCACTGACAAACCGTAGCCCGAGAAAATTGTGACTCTTCATCCCCTGACCCGGCGTTTCTTGGAATAGGGGTATGATATTATTATTATTATTAACCTTGTTGCTTGTGGTTCATATTGATTAGTAATTTGTAAATATATAATATAATCGTAGCGATAAAACTTTAAAAGATTGCATTTTAAGCTAGGCGTAAATTGGTGCGTTCTGAAAGTCTGGGATTATTTACATTTTAATTAAACCTCCTATAGGTCAATGTTTGTACTCCCATTCAATGAGTTGTATCATATTTTATTTAATTCGAAAAATTCCATCGTCTGAATTAACCTCGTTGCTTGTGGTCCACTGTTACGTATTTTGATGACATGTTGGGTAATCGTAGCGATAAACCTTGTAGGATTTTTTTTTTAAGTTAAACGCTTTAGTGAATTTTTACAGTCGTGGAATTACATTTCATACCTCCTAGTTCAATTTTTATACTCCCATTCTAATGTTTATAAATAAATAAGTAAATTTGTATTTAGAGTCAGTCGTAATAATATAACTGATTTTCAGTGGGGTACATTATACCAAAGCGACCAAGCCGACCCTGTAGGCCCCGACGCAATGTTCATTCAATGAGTTGTATCATATTAATAAATATATAAATTAAATAATAAAATTCGTATTTTGAGTCAGATGTATTCAGATGTATTATGCAACTACATTTCAGAGATTTGAATGTACCCGTCCTGATGGTCTAGTGGTAAAGACGCCTGCCTGGAATGCGGGAGATCCGTAGTTCGATTCCCAGTTGTGGCTGACTTTTTTATATTTCTGAATTGTAGTAAATAATAATCTACCCACTCAGTTATAAATAACTGATTTTCAGTGGGGACAGTAAACCAAAGCGATCAAGTCAACCCAGTAGGCCTTGACGCAATCGACGAGTGAGGGTTAAAGGGATCGTTCACCTCTAATGTAAAGGGTTTACACAGACATCTATTTATCTAAGTAGACTCCATTTACAACAAATTATTGACCGAAAATAATTGTAGTAACGCTAAATTAATTGTTAAATGTGCAAAGGAATTTCCTTCATCTTCGCCACTTAGCAGTCGTGGCAACAGCGCACGAGTAACGGCCGGCAGAGTACCTGTCGAGTGTCGAGGCGAGCTGCGTCATCTTATTGGGCTTAGCACGCGACACAAGCTTTGAAGGAGGGTGGGGGATAAGACATTGATACTCGGTTTAAATAAGGTCGAAACAAAACACATGGGCATCTCTCAACCCGGCTGAGATGGATTTTGTAATTTCTGGATTGATTTACATGACATGTACATCTGTTATTCTTCACACAAAGCAAAATACAAAATTTGCAACGTAAAATTAAAATCAATTAATCGTACGACGCCTATACAATCTTGTAATCTCGTGTATGGAGCACAGCAGTCATGTCACTGTTTACAATTGAATAAGCAGGAGAAGGTGAATAACGTACCAATAGGGTGCACTTTCAGTCTTATCTTGAGTCTTGACGATGACTAATTTTTGTGTACTTGGAACGATCATATTTCATTTAAAACTTTTCATTTCAATTCATTTACTGTCTTGTCTTGTCTCTGCGCAGCTACGCTAGGTACGGCCATTCCATTAGCACAAGTATCGAGTGATTATTACGAAATTATGAAATTCTGCGGTTTCGACAATCGACTTGCTAGATATACGCAAGTGTCCCCCCCCCCCACCCCCGCCCCCCGGGCTACCAGTGGAAAGATAAATATTTAATGCTGATGCACTTTGCCAGTATTCTTTGTCTGTTGTCCAACATGCTGTTGAAAGTGATTTCTTATCTATGTTTATGTTTGTAATGGTTCTAATATATTATGTGCCAGCCTGCATGATGCATCTACTCGAAAAACGAAACGCTATTAAGAAAAGTAAACAAATACTTACGCCCGAAAACCTTACGCATACTTTTACACATTGTATTGTATTATATCATACATATTACTCAATACTTGTATATAGCCTAGGCCTAGTAATAATGAGGTGAGGTATGTATATACAGTCAGTGTCACTGATATAATATTGCTTATATTTTTACGGTGCATTATAACAGATAGTACAAGCGTAACACGCGAGACTTATTCGGGAGGTCTCCGGTTCGAATGTTCAATACTTACCACTGACAAACCCTGACATTCGTTTTTACGAAAACTGACGCTATCCCATAGCTAAAATAAATAAAAAATAAATAAAAAATAAAAAATAATAATATTTTAACAAATAATTTTGCAATGGAATTTGAAAAAGTAATGAGATCCCACACATAACAAAAACTTGTAAAAATACAGACAAACCTTACACACTCAAAAGAAATGAGATCTAAAGAAAGGGCCACGCTCATCTAGCCTTCCACATTTGCGCATTCTTAGTTCTTGAAAAGCTTGGCAAAATAGAATTTGCATGACCATTGCGTTTAAAATAATTATAAAAAAGAATTTGGATGAACTATTACGTTTTAATTAATAGTTGCAAATTCTATTTTGCCAAGCTTTTCAAGGATGCTGTTATGGGACACCTTACGTTTATGAATTAAGAATGTGTAAATGTGGAAGGGTAGATGAGATTGGCCCTTTTTTTAGATCTCATTTCTTTTGAGTGTGTAAGGTTTGGCTGTATTTTTAGAAGTTTTTGTTATTTTGTGGGATTATGATTACTAAAATGTATGTACTGTTTTTCGACCGTGGTCGTAGAAAATTATGAAGTGTTTTTGTTTGCAGCTAATAGAATCCCAAGAAAAACAGGATTACCCAGGAAAGGATGCAATTTTCAGAGAATTGGCATAGAAAGACCATTTTATACGAGGTTAGCAGATTTCCCTCTCCAACTGCAGTTGCCGGGGAAACAGTTTACTCTACGTGGTTGTACGTCTTTCAATCTTCCACATACTAGTCAAGGAATGGGGCATTATACGGCGTACTGCCGACGTTCCGACGGCTCCTGGGAACTATACGACGACTTGTGCAATAAACCAATATGTGTGAAAGGCACAACTGAAGTGTTCTCACATTTGGTAATGTACAGTGAGTAATGTAGTGATTTACAGTGAGTAATGAATAATACAGTGAGTAATGTACAATGAGTACTAGAATTTAAATAAAGTTTGTAAGTTGTATTCATTGTTTCTCGATTAAGTGTGTATTTCGTTGATGTGTCTTCATAGTAAAAGCCATAGGGGTTTTATATACTTATGGAACTTTGGTCTTTGTTTTTCGCTAGTTATTTGTTTAAAGTTGACATCTTTAAATAATTAAATCATGTTTGGCGGCTTTCCTGCGGTGTTTTATTTAATTTTTTTATTTATTTTCTAGTTGTTTTATCAACTTCGACAAAGATTGGTACAATCTATTCGAAACGTGGGTGAAAATAAATAATCTTTCATGTGGAGTACCAAAATAATTAGAATTTAAATATTTAAAGATACAAACATTTGTATTAATCACGGTTGTTTGGTTATATTGCTACGTTTTTTGTCATGAAACCGACGTTTATCAAAAAGCAAAAACGTATTTTGGAGCCTGTGGAAGATGAGATAATGCCCATCGTTATCAAACGCTTTTGTAATTTCTAAAATATAAAATATGTTTTTCCTTTCTAGGCCTTGTGCGCTTTCAAAAAAAAGACATGAATAAAAAAAAACTTTGATGTTTATGCCAGAAACTATTATGAGGCCTTATTGGCAAAAAATAAAATTATTTATAATAATTATTATGTTGTTCATATTTTATACAACGAAGATGAAGAAACTGCGAAAAATTTTGACAAAATTTTATTTGCATCATCCCTAGAGTTCCCAATCTCATGAATTCGAATTGACTGTACCATTCTAGAATGACGTAGAAAGGCATCCATTACATGTATGCTGCATTGTTGTTCTAACTTCTAATCAATAAAGTATGATTACATAATTATCTCACTGCACTATTATAATCAAACCACAAATCATGGCCTGGTACAGTATTTTTTAATTCTCACATGTTGTGGCGCATCTGCAATATATAAGTTTAGATGGATCAAAATATACATTACCATATCACTTTTCTCTTCCTATATTATTTTGTAAAGGAGAGTATTGGATTAAGAAATATGAACGCAATTGAAATATGACGTCACCTTTGCAACTAAGTTAGCATCTTTTCACTTTGATTTTAGTTGAATAAATTAGTATTTTCAGTCATACAATTTTAATTAAATTTATTTGTCAAAATTTTGTATGCTCTTTCAGGATCTGTGCAATGTTTGTATTGAAAATAATAAGCTTCACTATGCTCGATCATTTAAGCATTAATATATATAATTGCGAGGAGTTTTGCATCTGTTAAATCATATTATTGTGTTTCATAATACCTTAAGTCTTCGCTATCTCAAAACATGTAACTAATGAGTCATCTTCTGCATATATGCAATAATATGTCGCTTTAAAATGTTGCATTAATATGGTTTACCACTATCTATTATATGTAGAACCAATGTCAACGGCCGATCAGTTTGCCAATACTTGGAAGTTATAAGATCGCGATGTACTTGTGGTGAATACTTGTGATATGTGCTTGTAGATTTTTCTTCCACTTTCAACAGAAATAACAAGGTGTTGTGGAATCGGCAAACACAACCAAAGAAGTAGATTTATGCGTTCTACAATTTCCTACTATTTTGCCTACTATTATTTCATAAAGATTATTGTACATAAATAAATTAAATCTAACAATATGGTATGGTATGCAAATAGTAAACTAGCCTCTCACAGCCATCTCACATTTAATAATCCATGTTTTTTTACATGTTATTTGAAGACATGTCCAGACATCGGTGTTAAGATGATGCAAATATTACAACATTGTACCTTGTATTATAAGTATCTTGGAAATGATATTGCTAATTTGTTATCAAACAACAACCTATGTATCATGTATTCTCTTCCTATAAGTATCAACTACATTCATCTTATAATCTTGGTTACGAATCTATGTAAATTTATTTTTAAAGTAACATACAAATCCCACAATACTTCCTTGTATTAATCATGTAATAACGTACATGTCAGGAATTATGTTGCCCTATCTTCATAGAGAAATAAAAAAATCAAATAAATTTGGTAATAAACCTTATAACCATAGTTAAACTTTTTTTTAAGAATCTAACTCTATGGTAACGGAAATTGATTAGCACTGGAGCACTCTTCTACAAGTCGCAGTCAGCTTCAGCCACCATCAAAATAAATTTACGATGAATTATGTATTGTCTTTGCTAAGTGTTGGGCTGGCGGGGGGGGGGGGGGGGCGAAATTAGACGCAGCGTAAACTCCCCCTCCTAATTTCGAAATCATCCGAGCACTAATTCTACTTTTGCAAAATGTAACACTAAATGAGCACTAATTCCTGACAGAAATCCAGAATTTGATTTGATTTGATTATTGAGGCGGGACTAAGGCCTGATAAGCCTTTTCTTCCATCCAACCACTTCCTAATAACAACACATCACGACATTACAGGATAACATAGAGTATTTAAATTTGTTTCAATATATAATCACTCAAGTTAAATGTGCAATTTAAAAGATAAAAATAATGTAAACATCATACTAAACTAACTAAATTATGTAGTAATACATTTAATACATTAAGAGTAACATTATTGCAAAGTTAAAATTTTCTAGGTACGGTATATGGTAATGTTATGCAAATTATGGATTTTAAATCTATTTAAATGTAAATCTTCAATAGTTTAAGAAACATTCATTCATCCATTCACACAAAAATACACAATTAATATAGCTTTAGCCATTGTGTGCAGAAATACAAGTGAGCAGGAGCAGGTTGTGGTATGCATTACTCAATCATTAACAAAGGCTGTAGCGGCTGATGTTTATAGCTGCTAATTAATTATAATTACTCAAGTAATATTGATGTACTTTACGCTTGAAAGTGTCGTAACTAATTCCGTAAACATCCCGGATGCTGGTTGGGAGAGTATTCCAGACTCGAATAGCGTTTTTGTAAAAGAGTGATCAAGAAAATTGGTTCTATGGGTTGGAAATGTTAACTGAGTACCTGATCTAGATCTAGTGTTGAAGGTATGGTTTGAGAATAAGTATTGAAAATTAGATGCTAGGTACGAAAGGGGTTGATCTTGAGAGCAGACGATGAACAAGGCAAATCGAGTGTAGATTTCTATGTGTGGGGGTGGCAGGGTCAACTTGCCCCCCCCCCCCACTCTCGATGTCGATATTTCGGAAACTATCCAAACACTAATTCTCAAATTTTGCCAAAGTGTAGCACTAATCGAGCACGAATTGCTGGCAAAAATCCAGAATTTGTGCTCAAGTGGGGGGGGGGCCAGGTTCACGGACCCCTTTCTCTATAGTGATGTGACACTACAGACAGCCAAGCCCAAGCTAGGATGTCCACAGCTCTTGCTCGAATCCCTTTCATAATCAGTTTAACTATTTTTAACATGAGTTGAGTTATTCAAGCTTTGGATAAGTAAAAACTTTCCAGCTCAAAACACACCAGATCTCGCCAAACTATGTCTATGCAAGCAGTTTTGAGAATGCCGGGGTAAATATTTTATAAATTTAGTTATGTTCACCCAATCTGCTACTTACAACGATTTTGTAATGGTTCTTTTACATATAAGCTGGCCATAGCAAGTCAGTCAGAATGCATGGATTTTCAATTGAGTGTCCATTGTTTGGTATTCATATGTTACAACTAGGAAAACGCTTAAGTCACGTCGCGTTGTTGAGCGAGCACCGGTACGTGCAACACGACCCAAGAACGACATTTCCATACTGTTACATTCCAATAAGTCCGATTTAGCTGAAAATTTGTAAAATAGGAGAGAATGGATAAAATCCACCGCCATCTAGAGGACCTTGACATCATTTCTTTGGGAAAACTATTTTAACTCTTTGATAACAAATAATACACTGCTTCCTCGATAGTATTTTGATTACTTCTAGGTGGCAGTGCATAGTGACCAGAATTCTCGACTGACTTTTCGTTGCCATGGTAACTTTACTTTTGTTATTTCTATCTAAACTACTTAAAGGGATGTACTTTACTGAAATCAAAAACTTTTAAACCACTAAAGGTTAAGTTTTCAAATTTTGTGAAATGTTGACTGGTAACATGAATCTAAGAAAAACATAACTATATATATATATATATTTTTTTTTTGCAACAATACGATTAAAAATAGCGTTAATTTCACCTTAATATTGAAAATGCTAAGGCTTTTGCAGTTTATGTCGGATTTCAATAAAATTTGATAATATTTTGTCAAGACATACAGATAAAGAGATCGTTGTGGGGATCTAAGCTTGAAGCTATTCATTAATGGTATACATTGTTTTAAATATAGATAATAATTTTTTTTTAAATTTTCAGTAAAATTCAAGTTTTTGGTACAAAAAGTAAAAAAGCGAAACACATTTCCCCACAAGATTGTGTTAGGATGGTACTTTTCTTTATCCAAAAAAAACTTAAGTTATTATCTTCATTTTTGTGGAAGAAGTAGGGAAAACCTCCAAGGAAAGTGGTAAAATAATTGTTCGAGTTATTTCCATTCAAAGTTTGGGTAAAAATATAGAGTATATTTTAATAATTTGGAAGCTCCCATGAATATGATAGCCCTACCTAATATGAATCTCAAGAAAATGATTTTGATTATTAAATGGCAGTAAGAAACTAACTTAGGCCCACCTAAAAAATACATTATTGTCAACAACAATGGCAACTAAATAGCGTTAGTTTGTATTGTTACATTTAAAAAAAAAAAAAAAAGTGGATTTTTTAAAAAATTTAAAGTAATTTTATCTGTTGTACTGTTGTACTGTTGTACACCCGCATAGCCTTGGAATAATTGTACAAAAAATGAAAATTATCCGTTTGGAGACTTTTTGCTCGATTTTCAGTAAAACATCCCCTTAAGGTCATGACCGATTTAGCTGAAAATTCGTAAAATAGGAGAGAATGGTGTACTTATTGACCCTGCAAAATTTCATAACGATCGGAACATTTTTTTATTTTTATTTTTATTTTTTTTTTTTTTATAACCAACGATCGGATTTTGTTCAAAAACTATACAGCAACCCGCATAGGTGGTATGTACAGTCAGGGTCATATATAAATCAAGAGGTCTGAAAGATACCTCTTTCACCGACATCTCGTGGTCAACTCTTGGTGTCATTATTTATATCGCCCATGTGAACTGCATTGTCGACATAAATAAGAAACATGGCTGATAATGTCAAAGGAAAATTCTCTATTTACCAGAGAAAACTATCAAGCCTAGAAGAAATATAACATGGAACGTAAAGAGAGCATTATATATCGATACCTCGGCCTAGGAATAGCATTCAGACTATGCCTTTCTTCTTATATTTGCCTTAGTTTCTAGCTTATTTCAAATAATTCTATCTTAGCTGTCAAGTCTTATTGGCAAACCACCAAAGTTTGTTTTATGCTTTTGTTTTGATAAAATTGTATTTTTCTGCTGACTGCCTTGCTATTTTGTTGACCAAGAGTCTTTCAAAGCCTCCTAAATAATATTAATAACATCAAATAGTCTAGGGAACTTCCATCGATCGATAATGCAGTTCACAGGGCGATATAAATAATGGCACCAAGAGTTGACCACGAGATGTCGGTGAAAGAGGTATCTTTCAGACCTCTTGATTTATATATGACCCTGACTGTACATGTGTGCAAAATTTCAGGTCGATCAGAGAAACGGTGCGACCTGTACCGAAGCAGTAACAGGAAAAAACAGACATTCGAGCCATTAGAGTCAAGTGGAGACGCTCGCTTCGCTAATGTCAAATACCCTTTTTATATTAAATATATAATTATGATGTCAGTTACGCCGTTTTGCCACCATTTATCAAGACGCCAGCAACGAAGCTCGGGGAATATGTTTGTTTTTGTCTCGTACGAATACTTAATAATAACGGAATATATATGACTGTCAATAAGTTTGTGGAAACTGAAAATAACATATCTTTGTCACTTACGCCCTTATGCCACCATGTGTCAAGACACATTAATCGAAGAATAGGGAACAATTTCACGTTACCGTCGAATGAATGCATAATAGTTTGCATATATGTCAAAATGTATTGAAATTGGAAATATCATATTTTTGACACTTACGTCCTTTTGCCACGCACGGGTCGAAGCTTATGACAGATTTTAATTTTACTGTCGCAGAAATATTTAATAATTTGTACATATTTGTGTAAAACATTGTTTAAATTGAAAATAAAACATTTTTGGCACTTACGCCCTTTTGTCGCTATATCTCAAGACTCACGCGGCGGAGCTTCGAAGAGTTTTCAATTATTGTTCAGTATGGTCAACTGAGCCTGCGTGCAAATTTCTAGCTTGTACCTAATTTAGTCCAGGTGAAAACATATCTCTCCTGGGCTATGATTGCTATATTTCCTATTAATAAAATATCGATCTTGGGTTGGTTATCGCTCACTCAACGATTGCGTCGGGGCCTACAGGGTTGGGTTGGTAGCTTTAATATACTATCCCCCACTGAAAATCAGTTAAACAACTGAGTAAGTAGACTCTAAATACAATTTATTTGTTTTATTTGATTTATACTTCCCCTCTAATGTTCATTTGATGCGTCTTTTCATTATTTATTTTTTCGTCTTAATTAACATCGTTGCTTGTGATTATTTGTTTCGTATTTTGTTGAAATACAGGGCAATCGTCGCGGTAATTCTTGGAGTAATTTTATTTTAAGTAAGGTGAATTTTTGTTTGGGAGATCCCGGAAACAAATCCCATCGAGACTGGCAATCCTGACTTAAAGTTTTTTCTGAACTTACCTCAGTAGTTATTGCAAATGCAAGAAATTGACTCCTCTTACAGCCCTTGGACATCCTTTCACAATAATTGTCCTTGTGTGCAACATACTTAGTTCGACACATTAAAAAAGTATTAGTGCGTATTGAAAGGGCGAGAAACCTGACAACAGGTATCCAGCCATGTTTCAGAAGGTACAATCAAACAAAAGTCTTCGCTCTGTAGCCAACAACATAACAGAAAGAAACCAGAGGTAAGAGATGGTTCTATTATGTATCGGCACACAGGTGGAATGCTTTACCTGCTCTTAAAAATAAAAAAAACTCAAAAACAAAATTAAAAAACTTGATAAAAATGTTATATGTGAATTTCAGACATTACTATGAAGAAAAAAACAGTATAATACGGACTTCCTGTTATTTTCTGTACTATTAATTTATTGTATTCTAATTAGTACTAGTAATATTTGTTAATATTAGTATTATCTTATTATAATCAAGCAAAATTATAAAATATGTTTGTACTTATGCACACATAAAGTATATAGGTAGGCCTATATATTAACCACGCACAGTACATAAGCAATAACATAATGAATGTTATTATGGACTCAGTTATATTAGGCAATGTAAGAAATGAAACAATTATTTTACATTAACATTTATTTGTAGTTTTCTTTGCTCTTATAGTATTATTAGTCTTGGTCATCAAGTAGGAGGGATTTATTACATAATTTGCATTAAACATGTATTGAGTTACTACAAGAAACCCAAATAAATAAATAATCTTCCAACAATATCTATAATGACTTATTTTAGTTAGGTTATAGACAAAGTAATAACGTTTGTAATAGGTTGCCATGGAAGTTAGTCCGTACAACGTGCTAGCTCCGGTTTTGACTGAGTTTGTATAAAAATATTTAATAAAATAAAATAGAATAAAACAAATTTATTATTATATATTAGAAATTAAATTATAAATTATTGGCTAGAACATTGCTGAAGTATGCTGTGGGTCACTGCAATTTGATCATTGTGATTTTCTTTCTGTGCAAGGTTGTGTGATTTTTGTTTCTATTTGTTTATTTTTAAAAAGCTTTTGTTGTTTAATTAAATTTTGTTTTACCCATAAATTGGAAATGGAAACCTAGTTGTCCGAAACGTTGAGAGTAAAATATTGAGATTTTGGATGAGCGTAGCGAGCGAAGCGAAAACTTCAATTTAACTGACCCCTCAAAAAATTTAGCTCCAATGTTTGTTTTTTGTTTTTTTTTCTGTTTGTTCGCACGATTCCGGGCAAAAGGCATATGTGATCTTGATGCAAATTGGAGGGGACCTTCGAAATCTTTGAACTTAGACCTGCCACGTTTTTGGGTACAATCGAAGAAAAATTTCTCAGAATATCGTACTTTTACGAATTTTTTTACGATTTTTAGTGCGAAATTTTCGTGACATTTTCCCCGATTCTGACCAAACGGGTGGGGCTAGAACGTTCCATATTTATCATGGACATTAGGGTTATGGTGATATAATACATTTTGAAAGAAAAAGTGAAAACGTTAGCCAGAATCCATAAAAATAAAGATTTTAAAATGAGTATTTTTTAGGTTCAAAATAACAATTAACAAGTAACAATAGAAACTTGACAACAATCACCTACAATGCATTCACAAAGCACTTGCAAAGGAAAAGTGGTACCAAGCAAACTAAAAACTTACAAAAACGCTCATCCATCAACGCGGCGGGACTTAGCGTTTTCCTAGTATAAACATTGTGCGTGATATTTTCCGGTAAAGCTATGTAACATATAATATATTATACTCAAACGTTTTAAATGTCATATGTTTCCGAATATGCGTGTCACATTTATGTTCAAGTAATTATTGATGCATTTTATCTAGGTGCTCAGAGCTTTAAAAAGAAAAATGGGTTTAAAAGAAAATGCCATTTTCAACGCATTTCTGGGTACACTCATTAAGAGGATTCAATCCCTTGCTTTCGCATTAAAGAATGATGAAAAACTCGAAAATGACCTTCAGTTAAGATGCCGGTCTCGACGGGATTTGAAACCCTCGACCTCCCGAATCCAGAGTCGCGCGATTAACGCTCGAGTCAACATCGGTTCAAAAAATATAAATCACATATTAGTTGTTACACTTTTATTTCAAGATTCACTAATTTATTAGCCGTCCGCGGTGACACATGCGATTCGGGCGCTGTTCCGAAGCGTAGGCTCTACGAGGACGCGGGCTAGATGCCGTCCGCGGTGACACATGCGATTTGGGCGCTGTTCCGAAGCGTAGCTCTACGAGGACACGGGATAGATGCCGTCCGCGGTGACACATGCGATTTGGGCGCTGTTCGAAGCGTAGCCTCTACGAGGACACGGGATAGATGCCGTCCGCGGTGACACATGCGATTGGGCTCTGTTCCGAAGGCGTGGGCTCTACGAGGACGCGGGATAGATGCCGTCCGCGGTGACACATGCGATTTGGGCTCTGTTCCGAAGCGTGGGCTCTAGAGGACACGGGATAGATGTCCTCCGCGGTGACACATGCGATTTGGGCTTGTTCCGAAGCGTGGCCTAAGAGGACGCGGGGCTAGATGCCGTCCGCGGTGACACATGCGATTTGGGCTCTGTTCCGAAGCGTGGGCTCAAAGAGGACGCGGATAGATGTATCCGCGGTGACACATGCGATTTGGGCTGTTCCGAAGCGTGGGCTCTAAGAGGACGCGGGATAGATGCCGTCCGCGGTGACACATGCGATTTGGGCTCTGTTCCTAAGCGTGGGCTCTAAGATGACGCGGGATAGATGCCGTCCGCGGTGACACATGCGATTTGGGCTCTGTTCCGAAGCGTGGGCTCTACGAGGACGCGGGATAGATGCACTCCGTGGTGACACATGCGATTTGGGCGCTGTTCCTAAGCGTGGGCTCTAGAAGGACGCGGGCTAGATGCTCCGCGGTGACACATGCGATTTGGGCTCTGTTCCAAGCGTGGGCTCTAGAAGGACGCGGGCTAGATGCCGTCGCGGTGACACATGCGATTTGGGCTCTGTTCCGAAGCGTGGGCTCAAAGAGGACGCGGGATAGATGTCATCCGCGGTGACACATGCGATTTGGGCTCTGTTCCGAAGCGTGGGCTCTAGAGGACACGGGCTAGATGCCGTCCGCGGTGACACATGCGATTTGGGCTCTGTTCCGAAGCGTGGGCTCTAAGAGGACGCGGGCTAGATGTCATCCGCGGTGACACATGCGATTTGGGCTCTGTTCCGAAGCGTGGGCTCTAGAGGACGCGGGATAGATGTCATCCGCGGTGACACATGCGATTGGGCTCTGTTCCGAAGCGTGGGCTCTAAGAGGACGCGGGATAGATGTCATCCGCGGTGACACATGCGATTTGGGCGCTGTTCCGAAGCGTGGGCTCTAGAGGCACGGTAGATGTCATCGCGTGACACATGCGATTTGGGCGCTGTTCCGAAGCGTGGGCTCTAAGAGGACAGGGATAGATGTCTCCGCGTGACACATGCGATTGGCGCTGTTCCAAAGCGTGGGCTCTAAGAGGACACGGATAGATGCAGTCCGCGGTGCACATGCGATTTGGGCTCTGTTCCGAAGCGTGGGCTCTAAGAGGACACGGGATAGATGTCATCCGCGGTGACACATGCGATTTGGGCGCTTTGTTCCGAACGTGGCTTAAGGGACACGGATAGATGTCATCCGCGGTACACATGCGATTTGGGCGACTGTTCGAAGCGTGGGCTCTAGAAGGACGCGGGAAGATTGCCGTTCCTCGTGGACACATGCGATTGGCTACTGTTCCGAAGCGTGGCTCTAGAAGACGCGGATAGATGCCGTCCGGGTGACACATCGATTTGGGCGCTGTTCCCAAGCGTGGGGTTAAGAGGACGCGGAGTGCCGTCCGCGGGGACACATGCGATTCGGGCGTGTTTAAGGAGGTCTCGAGGGCCGGGATAGATGTCATCCGCGGGACGATGCGATTTTGGGGCGTTCCCCAAAACGTGGGCTCTAGAGGCACGGGCTGTGCCCCTCCCCGCGGGCCAAATGCGATTTTGGGGGTTTCCGAAGCGTGGGCTTAAAAGGGGCACGGGATAATGTATCCGCGGTGACACTCGTTGGGGTCTGTTTGAAGCGGGGTCTAAGAGGACACGGGATAGATGTCATCCGCGGTGACACAGCGATTTGGGCTCTGTTTTTTGAAGCGTGGGCTCTAGAAGGACGCGGGATAGAGCCGTCCCGGTGACACATGCGATTTTTGGGGGTCTGTTCCCAAAAGTGGCTTAAGAGGACACGGGAAAGATGTATCCCGGGGTGACAAGCGATTGGGCTCTGTTCAGCGTGGGCTCTAAAAAGGACGCGGGATAGATGCCGTCCGTGGTGAACATGCGATTTTGGGGTCGTTCCCAACGTGGCTCTACGAGGACGGGATAGATCCGTCCTGGGACCATGCGTTGGGGTCTGTTCCGAAGCGTGGGGTCTACGAGGCGCGGGATAGATGCCGTCCGTGGGACACTCGATTTTGGGGGCGTTCTAAACGTAGGCTTACAAGACGGAAATTTCCGTCCGGTGACCAAAAAGCGGGGTTGTTCCAAGCGTAGGCTCTACAAGGACGCGAAGATGCGCCGCGGTGACACATGCGTTTGGGCTCTGTTTCCCAAGCGTAGGCTCTACGAGGACGCTGGAAAAAAAGCCGTCCGCGGGACACAGCGATTTGGGCTCTGTTCGAAGAGTGGGCTCTCGAGGGCGTGGAAAGATGCCGCCCCAAAGGGGTCAAGCGATTTGGGTCTGTTCCCAAGCGTGGGGTCACAGGACGCGGGATAGATGCCGTCGTGGGACACATGGGGTTGGGGGGCCGTTTCCAAGCTGGGTCAAAGGACCCGGGAAAATGCCCTCCGCGGGACACATGCGATTTGGGCGTGTCCAAACGTGGGCTCTAAAAGGACACGGGTAGAGCCGTCCGCGGGGCAAATGCGATTTGGGGCTGTTCCGAAGGGGGCTCTAAGAGGAAACCCCGGGGTAGATGCCGTCCGCGGGGACCAGCGATTTTGGGCTCTGTTCCGAAACGTGGGCTTAAGAGGACGGGGATAGAGCCGTCCGCGGGGAAAATGCGATTTGGGCGCTGTTCCGAAGCGTGGGCTTAAAAGGACACGGGGTAGATCCGTCCGTGGTGACACAGCGATTTGGGGTCGTTTCCCAAGCGTGGGCTCTAAGAGGACACGGGATAGATGCCGTCCGGGGTGACACATGGATTTTGGGGGCGTTCCGAAGGTAGCCTCTACGAGGACGTGGGTTCGAATCCCCCATAATGTTTTTTTTTGTACTCGTCCTTTATCGTCATCCATTTCCACGCATCGTCTCACTACCCTTTGTTTTAATATGAGTCATCATCATCATCAACACTTGTACACGGGTCTACCTCCTCCTCATCGATAAATCAAACAATTGAAATGATAAATAAATACCTGCAAACTCTTGCAATATGGGCAATTAAAGCTACAATATGCAATTAAGTAAAAGTGTAGTGAGTTGCATTGAATCCTGGCGCTATTAGAACATCAAAACTATTTTATTCCAAATTTTCTGATCAGGCACATGGAAAATATTGATCAGTATAATTTCCAACTGCAATTACATCTAGCACAGCGTTCAACAAACATTGTTCGATTTCTGTGAGATTAATGCTCAACTGTTTATCTTGAGTTTATTATAAAGACCAAAATTGGTTATTTCTAAATCCTGCTTACTGCGAAATTTTCCGTTTGGTGGTACAAATTTACAAAAATACCGGGTAACACAAAAATTTGTTGAACATGCTCTAGTGTAAAGTACCACTTCATCTCTTTTATAAACTATAGAAAAACAGTTGAACATTAATCTCACATAAACAGAACCATCTACGTTGAACGTTTTGCTATATTAAACTGTAGTTTGAAATTGAGGGTTGTTTGCAAAAACAGACAATGTCCAAAATTACCGATTTCGAGCCCATACCATCAAAAAATTCGTATTTTCACTGGGAATAATACTAAAATAAAAGTTCTGGCAAAAACAACCTATGTCACACGTTTAAGCTTGAAAAACAACAGATTTCTCACAAAAACAACCAATGTCCATTATTTTTTAATTTTTTTTTTTCGGCATTAAAGGTGGTTCAAGTAGGTGACAGCTATCCAGCTGTTATGTTGGAACTATAGATATATCATATATAATATCGTATTGAACTTTCTGGAAAAAAAACCTTAAAAAAAATGTATACATTTTAAAAATATTCTACAAAAACAACCAATGTCCAAACGTTTTTTTCTTTTTTTGTCTTTCTGGGAAGTACTATGGCAAAATGTCATAGCAGAAATAAAAACTATTATCAAGATACACAGTTAAAACCAAAAATTGGAAATTTAATACAACTTTTACGGATGGTATGAAGTTTAATTGATCTCCTGCAAAATGTGCTTTTTGGACATAGGCTGTTTTTGAAATCAACCCCTCAATTATAATTTAAGTTCTATGAATCATTAAAAATTAATTGAACTTAACACTGTTCTTAGGTAGGAAATTAAGTTTTTATTATGATACAATATTTCGAAATGTTTCACTTTTCTTCGACAGGCAGACATTTACAAAAAATACAAACATCTGAACAAACAATAACCACTGCTATGTGGATGAAAAATTAATTGTAAAGAAGTTGTTTTTTTAAGTAATTTTACAAGGTGAAGAGAAAAACATTTAAAAAACTATCTATCCCTAGTTTTAATTTATGACAAAAGAAACTTAAGTTGAATAAAAGATAAAGTAGTTATAGGCTCAATGTGGTTAGTAAAATTATAGATAATTGGTGGTTAGTCAAAATTTCATTGTTTTTAGTTTGAGTTGATAGTTTTAATTGATAGTGGAAAAATAATAATAATAAATAAATAAAATAATATAAATTATTTTAAGTTGAAAGATGTAAGCTTTTATTATTTATTATTTATATAAAGCAATATTATATAGTAAGAGAAATTGAGACAACTCTTATCTCCACATGGTATAAGAACTGTTTTCAAGTCATCAAATACTTTTCGTAGTTTGTTGACAAAAACTAAACCATATAATCCAACTTAATCATCAATAATCTGTAAATATTCGATACATTGTGAATGTGGAGCTCTCTACATAGGAGAAACGAAAAGACCTTTGAATGTCCGAATTAAAGAGCACAAGAATAAAAAAAATGTGGAACAGCCATAACTAAAAACCTTGTTCATATAAACCCCAATTAATTTCAAATTATGATTTTAGGCTACCACAAACTTTTATAAAAATTTGACCAATCGGCAATCGACAGTTACTTTAAACGTTACAACAGAACCATTTTAACAAGTTAGAAACATTTATGACCAGACTTGTACTCATGGCCAGAACATGTCAAACGCGATTGTCAAAAAACGTTAAAGACCACTTTCCGACTTAATTAAAAAGAATGCAACATTTGTTTGCAATTTGCTTGCTGCCCTCAGGGCAGGTGAAACTAATTAAATAATAATAATAATAATAATAATCCACGCTATTCGAACATGAAATGCTTTTTCGACTGATATCACCAACGAATTTATAATAATATAATATATATATAATTTATATTTATATTTTATATGCCTTTAATAGTACGAGTGCATTCACTTCATATTATTCAAAATTTTTTACAAATAATAACGCAAATATACAAAACTAAAACAATATAATATCAAATCCACCCAAACAATGTTAATAAGTTTCTTATTCTCGGTGATAAGGTGTGACAATATTTTACGAGGACGTAGTTTTTGTCAAAGCAACATACGGAATTAAGTACACATTTTAAATTTTAAATTTATCGTAGTATATGTGCAGGTTGTTTGTAGTTAATAACACATAAACACTGACTTTTCACAATTAAAGCCAAAACGAAACCGCCAAAATAAAACAAAAAGACTATCATGGACAATATTAAGGAGACATATTAGAAAAACCTCTTTATTTGTTCACAAATAAAATTATTCTAGACGATTTTTTTAAAATTGTTTAGCAATTTTTGTTTGTCACATCTATCACATTCGGTTATAAAAACTGATTTTCAAAGACTACAACTAAATTTTTATTGAATAGACAACGCGAACACAAAACAAAAATTGTAGTTACTAAAAAGCTTCGCAAACGCTTTATCAAGAGCGTTTTTGGATGAGCGTAATTGGTACGATTGCGCTCAAATTAAACACGAATATATTATTTCATAAAATTAAAGTTCAGTGAAAATATCATTCCAATCGGATAAAGCATGTAGGTGCTATAAGTCGAAAACATTTTTAAAAATCGAAAAAAAATCGTAAAATTGCGATTTTCATAAGAAATAATATTTCGATAGCGCTAAAATTATTTCCCACGAGTATATAATTCATATAATTAAGGTTCTGTTATAAAATAATTACAATCGAATAAAGCATGTTGGTGTTATAAGTCGAAGAAATTTTAAAAATTGAAAAAAAAATCGTAAAATTGCGATTATCATAAGAATGATTTTTCGATTCCGCTCAAATTTCACAGAAATATACCAATTCATAAAATTAAGGTTCTGTAAACAAATCATTACAATCGTATAAAGAATGTAAGGTGTTATAAGTAGAAGAAATTTAAAAAAAACGAAACAAATAGTAAAACTGCGATTTTTATGAAAAATATTATTTTGCCTAACCTCAAATTTCACACGAATATATTAATTCTTAAAATAAAGGCTATGTGAAAAAGTCATTACAATCGGATAAAGCATGTAGGTGTTTTAAGTCAAAGAATGTTTTAAAAAATCGAAACAAATCGTAAAATTGCGATTTTTATGAGAAATAATTTTTCGATTGCGCTTAAAAACGTGGTAGTTCTAAGTTCAGAGATTTCTAAAGCCTCTCGAAAATGTCATTGCAATTGGAGTATTAGCCGAAATCGTGTTAACAAACACACAAAAATACAAAAAAACATTCCGGATTTTTTTCTCTAGTGTAGTGAAATGGAATCTTCGCTTCACTCGCTACGCTCATCTAACCAGAGCACTGTTGTGGATATTTTAAAGTCAAAGGAAAACGGCTGTAAGTTGGTTGAGTGAAAGAGGAACTTAATTAAATAGAAAAGAAATAAATCTAAACATTTTCGGACGGGACAAAAGCCTCTCTTGGCCATTATATGCAACATTTTCCACAATTTGAAAAGTAATGTTCTAGGTGCAATACTTTATTTTGAGCAATTATTTTTATTGTTCAAATTCACCTTTATCCCCGCTACGAGTATAAGGGCAAATAATTTTCTGATAAAATGTTCGATGTTCGATTGTTTTGTCACATGGTACAAAATAAGAGTTTTGAATCGATGGACGAAAAAATCGTACATCAAAAGTTATTTCAGAAAATTATTTTCCTTTTTACTCAGTACGGAGACGAAGATGTGTTTCAACAATAAAAAAAGAAGTATGGCACCTAAACTTTCCTTTCCTTATTGACCCAAAAATTGCATATAATGGCCAAGAGCTATTGACCCGTCCAAAAAACAAAAATAGATTTGTTCTTCTAGTTCATCTTTAATTCAACCAACTTTTAGTAATTTTCCTTTGACTTTCAAGATATCGGTAAGAGTGCACTGGAAACGCCTTAAGCAAAGATTGAAATAATTTAACAACAACGTGTAATAAGACCAACACATGTCTTAAATTATATTTAATTTGAAAATAAATTTAATTAATCAAAATTAATCAATATTAATGTAAGTTATCAAAAAGGAGAAAAAAAGAAATGAAGAAAAGAAAAATAGGATCGTAAAGCAAAAACTTATTTAGTTAACGATTCAATTCAATGAAAATAAGGTTTGGAAAAATGCAGGAACTGCAAATCAGAGAATAAACTAACTTTCGCGGAAGAAAATACTGAAAGCGAATCTTCATTCTTCTTTTCGAAATTAAAAAGCTGCTACAAATAATCTCGACACTAATATAATAATTATATCATATTATATTATTAATTCATATTTGTTAGGGTGGTTGTATCGGTATGGTTCAATTTGGTACAGTCTTTACCACTTGATTCATTTAATTTTTCATAGTCGTGAAAATCATGGTAGCATAGAGTGTTTATTAATAATTACTAGTAATATCGTTTCCATTTTTAAACACTGGAAGTGCATTGTTGTTTCTACTGTACGATGCGCCATATACGAGACATCGGCATGTGGAGGTCAACCCATGTTTGACCTATCTTACCTTCTGCCCCGGAACAAGAGGTCACTGCATGGATGGTCACCCTGGCTGCTGGAGACGATGAGCGAGACAGCACGACACGCTGTCTGCTTGGAGCACCTCACTGAAGTGGCGCTACGGCCACGGGGTTAAAACAAAAAGCAAGCGTCTTCTTGCGTCACAAGACGCTTGCGTACACGAAGAAACAGAATTATTATATTCCTGGAAACCAACTCGGCCCCTATTGGCTACACGTTTTAACCTTCAGCCAATCAGTGAACACCAGGGAGTGGGAGAATCAATGTATTCCTCGTGCTTACTTGATCGTTCAGGTTTAATAGTAAATCAAAAGAGAAATTTAATCGCGGTCTTCTTGGTGCGAACGCATAAGAGGGTTGGGGGGGGGGAGGGGGAGGTGGAACTGTGACGCATTTCAAAAAAGCATGAAAATCAATTATCTCAAAATATCTGTCTTATACTCAAGCAAACATTCAACACAATGTGAACCACAATGTGAATCTTATCACCAAGCTTCTCTGCAGTAGAGCGGCGAATGCAATGGATTAAATTAAATATCCCTTAACATTACATTTACATTTAACATTTAGTTCACTAACAGGTAAGTTATACAAGAGTTTTGTATGGTGGTATAAGTTTGAATATGAGAAGTTTAAAAAAATACTTAAATACAGATTTATGTAACAATTTTATCATTTTTCGACAATGCTCTGGAAATTTATTTAAATTACGAATGTGAATTTTAAAATGCACACATTTATGTAATAAACACTACTATAGACGATGGTTTCATCTTGAGCACGCAACGGGAGCTTCCGGTGCGTCGACTAAGTGCTTAACCATGGTAGTAGTGTTTATTACATAAATTCTTTTTTGTATGTTTTTCTGCATGAAAAGTCAATATATATGTATATACATAGGTAGATGCCAACAGGCTAGGTATAATTAATGTGGATAGAGATAGGAGTCAACAGCTATCCTGAGATGTAAAGGTGGCTGCCATAGTCGAACACAGATAAAAATATACACTAGGAAAACGCTTAAGTCCCGCCGCGTTGTTGGATGAGCGTAATTGGTGCATTGAGTTGCCAAGTGTTATGTGGATTTTCTGTTGTTCTGTGAAAAAATCATTACTTAGTTGAAGATTTTTTTAAATTAATTTAAATTAAATAAAAAATAAACTTTATATTTTTAATTTTTTTAATTAATCGTAATTTTAAAAAAAGAAAAAAATCGTAAAATTTCGATTTTCATAAGAAATAATTATTCGATTGTGCTCAAATTTCACACGAATATATTAATTTATAAAATTAAGTTTCTGTGAAAAAATCATTACAATCGGATCAAGCATGTAGGTGTTATAAGTCAAAGAATTGTTTAAAAAAGAAAAAACCCGTAAAATTTCGATTTTCATGAGAAATAATTTTTCGATTGCGCTCAAATTTCTCAACGAATACCTAAATTCATAAAATTAAGGTTCTGTGAAAAAATCATTAAAATCGGATAAAGCATGTAGGTGTTATAAGTCGAAGAAAAATCGAAAAAAAATCGTAAAATTGCGATTTTCATGAGAAATAATTTTCCGATAGCGCTCAAAAACGTGGCAGTTCTAAGTTCAGAGATTTAGAAGGCCTCCATAAAATTTCATCGCAATCGGAGTACCGGTTTAGCCGGAATCGTGTGGACAAACAGACAAAAATACAGAAAGAAAGAAAGAAAAAAAAACATTCCGGATTTTTTTCTCCAGTGTAGTAGAATGGAATCTTCGCTTCGCTCGCTACGCTCGCTACGCTCATCCAACAATCTTATCACCAAATATTCACTATAGCTAGGCGGATAAGGCTAACAATTAGGGGTTTTGTGGTAGAGGTCTGAATTTTGGACTGTATACTCAGAACAATATTCGAAGAAAATTGCCTCGAGGTGCCATGACAAAATTCGTCCGGTTAAAGGGGTGGAAGGGGTTGATAAAATGGCATTTTTAAAAAATTCAAAAATTCAAATATCAAACTAAATTTTATCCTAAGATTACAAAATTAATACATATTATAGATAAAAGTCCAAAATTTATTTAAAAAATAAATATTACCATATAGTATATCTAACCATATTTTACACCCTTTGACTTTTATTAACAAATTTTCTCAATGTGCGGGGAGGATGGCCTACCAGTCGTGGGTTTTGTGATAGGGCCGTGAATTTTCCCTAAAATACTCAGAAGAATGTTCTCTAAAAAATGGCTCGAGGTGCCCTCAAAAAAGTTGCTTGCTTATAGGAAAAAAATGGGGTGTACTAAAAGGGGTTGATAACACTAAAATAAATAAATCTGTATTCAAATATAATATTAAGGACGCCAAATTAACATTTGTTGTAGATTAAGAACTAAAGTTTAATTAAAAAATTAAAATTTCACCATATATGTAAATCTGATCAGATTATGCGCCCTGACCACTTTTCATAAATTTACTCAATATTAACGAAAGTGTATCGTGTGACCACTTGTTTTGTCCCAAATTATTCCAATATTACGAATTAGGACGAAAATAAGTTTTTAACACCTTGGGTACATTTTTACGCAATGGACTTTGACCCCCTTTTTTTTACAAATTTACTCAAAAATAACGAAAGTGTATCGTGTGACCACTTGTTTAATCCCAAATTATGTCAATAATACGGATTAGGACGATTTTTTTTAACACCTTGGGCACATTTTTTTGGGCTACAATCACATTTTCAAATACAAATGTTTACAACATTTAAGTTTTATTTTATTAAATCGTACAACGCGCACAAGGTAACATACTCGTAAATAATTTGTCAAATTTAGGGCGGCTCTATAATAGGCTGGCAATAGCTTCCCGTTATCGTTACAGTTAACAGGCAATGTTAAATCATAACCAATCTTCCTGTTACCATTGCAGGGCCTCGTTCCCGGGCTATTGTGAATATTCCTTGTGTAAATAACTCAATAAAAATCTAAATGAAAACTAAATTCGGAAAGTGTTATGGAACAAATCTACGACTTCCCGTGCACTAATAAAATAAATATACTGTACCTATTTGTATAACACCAATAACTGTGCTTTTAAAGAAGATATTTTGACAAGTTTATATAACTTATTACCAATTTACTGATCTTTTATTCAAAACACTTATAACAAGAAAACAGTATTAAGACTATATAAAATGAGGATCGATTGACCAAAAAAGACTCATCCATCAACGTGGCTATATTATTATAGCGTTTGCAAAGCGGCCAGTATTCACAGTACATGATTCACACATCATGAATGTACTATTTTGATCTAATAGGTGTGTTGACACTCGACTACAAAACCACCAAATTGTTAGGTTACTCTAAATAGGCTATTTGACGCTTATTGTTAGAAAATGGATCAGAGTCCATTGCGTGAAAATATGCCCAAGGTATTAAAAAAATCGTCCTAATTCGTATTATTGACATAATTTGGGATTAAACAAGTGGTCACACGATAAACTTTCTTAATCTTGAGTAAATGTGTGAAAATGGGTCAAAGTCCATTGTGTGAAAATGTACCCAAGGCATTGCAAAATGTTCTTTTCGTCCTAATTCGTAATATAGGAATAATTTGGGACAAAACAAGTGGTCACACGATACACTTTCGTTAATATTGAGTAATTTTTGAAAAGTGGTCAGGGCGCATAATCTGATCAGATTTACATATATGGTGAAATTTTAATTTTTTAAATTAAACTTTAGTTCTTAATCTACAATAAATGTTAATTTGGCGTCCTTAATATTATATTTGAATACAGATTTATTTATTTTAGTGTTATCAACCCCTTTTAGTACACCCCATTTTTCTCCTATAAGCAAGCAACTTTTTTGAGGGCACCTCGAGCCATTTTTTAGAGAACATTCTTCTGAGTATTTTAGGGAAAATTCACGGCCCTATCACAAAACCCACGTCTGGTAGGCCAATCCTCCCAGCACAGTGCGAAAATTTGTTAATAAAAGTCAAAGGGTGTAAAATCTGCTTAGATATACATATATGGTAATATGTATTTTTTTTATTAAATTTTGGACTTTTATCTACAATATGTATTAATTTTGTAATATTAGGATTAAATTTAGTTTGATATTTGAATTTTCGAATTTTTTAAAAATGCCATTATTTCAACCCCTTCCACCCCCTTAACCGGACGAATTTTGTCATGGCACCTCGAGGCAATTTTCTTAGAATATTGTTCTGAGTATACAGTCCAAAATTCAGACCTCTACCACAAAACCCCTAATTGTTCTTGTATTGCCCTCTTATCCGCTTGACTACTATTTAGTGATTAGTTTGTGTATATATTTCTCAGGTAAGCTGTTGACTTCTATCTCTATCCACATCGACTATATATATATATATATTAGCACGTAGGTTTTCACGAACAGTCATAGGTACATCCAAATTTGGTTTTAGGGTTTTTGTTCGTGTATTTTCTCTTCTCTCTAGCTGGCCTACACAAGGACCATTGTCAGCTGGTCGACGTTTCGGCTGAATCACATCAGCCATCATCAGGACGAGACCCTTACAGCTCCGAAAAAACTACTGCTGCTGCTTCTACTATTCCCACGTCTGCAGTAGAAGCAGCGCAGTAGTTTTTTCGGAGCTGTAAGGGTCTCGTCCTGATGATGGCTGATGTGATTCAGCCGAAACGTCGACCAGCTGACAATGGTCCTTGTGTAGGCCAGCTAGAGAGAAGAGAAAATACACGAACAAAAACCCTAAAACCAAATTTGGATGTATATATATATATATATATTTGGATGTATATATATAATATATATATATATGTATATGATAAAAACAAGGATCTTGGGTAAAACCGCGTCGAAAATAAGATGAACCAGGGCAGAACCTGGGCGTCCACCGACGTTTCGTCTGTACTACGTCAGACATTTTCAAGGTTGACTGTGACTCTACGGAGGTTGGAGTCACAGTCAACCTTGAAAATGTCTGACGTAGTACAGACGAAACGTCGGTGGACGCCCAGGTTCTGCCCTGGTTCATCTTATTTTCGACGCGGTTTTACCCAAGATCCTTGTTTTTATCCTATGACGGGCCGCGAAAACCTACAACAATCCATATATATATATATGTCAGTACTTTAGACAGAAATTAAAAAAGTGACTACACCGGGCGTGTAGTCACTTTTTTAATTTCTGTCTAAAGTACTAACATAACAGCGTCATAGTCGCCTACTATAAAGCCAAGTTTAAACATATATATATATATATATTAAGTTTTTAAGGCTTTCGTGGCCCGAAGTATTAGAATCACAATTGTAAACTTGTCGGGTTATTTCGCCACGTCGATTTGGACTTACCCATGTCAACGTTTCTGGACCGCTCTGGGCCCGTCATCAGGACGACTGACTGCTGAAGCTCTCGCTCGGACTTGTTGAGTCGGAAGTAGATGCGCAGTTGTTGATACTGCGCATCGTCATCAAACACTGCCTAATAGTAAAAGTTATAAGCACGTGACCACACGTGTTGTCAAGGTAAAATATCGTTATTTCTCATTAGCGCGTGACATAGCACGTGTTGTCATAGTTTTCCTATTAAAGTTCGTATTTAACACTTCACACGCGGGCGTTACAAATTTAACACTCAGTGGTTAACTGCACTGCCACTTGGTTCACTACCCTGTCCACGAGTTCTCAACGTGTCATTATGGTATTGTTATTTAAAAGCTATCCTTATCGTTAGAAATTAAACGTTAGAGTTTAAAACACTAGAATTAGCTATGACTGTGACCTGTGTGGTGTTGTCCCCCGTTTCAGACGATTTCAAGGCTGGTGCTAACGGAGTCGAAAATGTAGCAGATTGAGTAACTTTAATTGCCGGTAACCAAGTATCACTAATCTTATAAAGACCTTTATTGTCATCAGCGTTGATATTGTGAGGTTTCTTTATCACTTCAATGGCTTCCCGAATTAATCTGGGCCACAGCCTATTCTCTTGTTTAAGTATCCTGACTTCATTAAAATCAAATGCGTGAGTACTGTCAGTAATATTGTCGACCGCATGTTTAGCTACAGCCGATAAGTTAACTTCACGCCCGCCTACAATTTCCTTTGTGATCCCTTATCCTGTCCTGCACTGTTCTCCCAGTTTGTCCAATGTAGACCACCCCACACTTACAGGGTACTTCATACACTCCGGCGCCTGGATTCTTGGCGTACATCTTTTACCGATCTGTGTAAGTGACTTATTTTTTGTAGAAGCTTAAAAACAGTCCGTATATTGTGGTGTGATAACAGCTTCCGATGCGATCTGTTGTTTTATCAATATAAGGCAACACGGCAGTAGCTAATTCTTTCACTTTATCACTATCACCGGACGAGTCGTACTTCACTTGAGATTGTCTATTAAATGCTCTTACAATATCCTTACTTTTGTACCCATTATTGATCATGTTTTGGTGAGGAAACACTTTTCCGATTTAAAGTTCAACTTGTCAGATATACGTATAGCTCTGTTAGCAAGAGAGTTGACAACCGATTGCTTCTGGGCAGGCGGGTGGTGTGAATCAGCCTTAAGATAACGGTTCGTATGTGTTTGTTTACGATACACAGCGTGACCTTTTGACCCATCCTTCCTCTTAATTGTCAGAACGTCTAGGAAAGCTAACCTGTCGTCTTTTTCCACTTCGATAGTGAACTTGATATTCGGGTGACGACTATTCAGATGAATGAGGAACTCGTCTAATTTCTCTTTACCATGTGGCCAGATAGCATATACATCGTCTATGTACCGTAACCATAATTTATGTTTTAAACATGAGGACTTGATGGCTTCAACTTCAAAATCCTCCATGTAAAGATTGGCAATAACCGGAGAAATGGGAGATCCCATAGCTGCACCTTCTTTTTGTTCATAAAACACACCCTCATACTTGAAATAAGTGTTAGTAAGGCAGATTTGTACTAGATCTGCAATAGGTGCTGATGTCAACTTCCTTACCACGTCAACAGCTACATCTTTTGGTATACGAGTGAAGAGTGACGTAACATCAAAGCTGACGAGAATATCGTGGGGATCAAGTTTTTACCTCTTTCAACAAGTCAATGAAATGAAAAGAGTCTTCACATAAGAAGCAGCTTGCGGAACAAAATGTTGTAACTGTTTAGCCAAATGCGATGCTAACTGTTGTGTGGGTGCACTATAGCACTCACAATAGGGCGAAGAGGAATGCCATCTTTGTGCAATTTTGGTAGCCCATAAATTCTAGGGACTTTGGGTTAATCGGTAGTAAATATTTTATCTTTTCTGTTCAATACGAGGGTTATCTTTAATAGCAATATTTGATTATTAACAACTCTATTGGTGGGGTTACGCTTGAGCTTAGCGTAAGCTTTATCAGCTAAAATGAAATTCATTTTTTCCTTATAGTTGGTGGAATTCATTAAAACAGTGGCATTTCCTTTGTCAGCCTTTAAAACTACAACATCCAGGTTGTTTCTAAGCGTTTTGATATAATAACCTGACAAGTTTTACAATTGTGATTCTAATATATATATCTATATATATATATATATTATTTTCAGAAGCTATTTGACCCGGATATATATTATTTGACGAGTGTATTAAACTACTAACCGAGGTCTATATTTTTAACACTTACTTGTGTGAATTTTCGGAGACGTCCGTCTCCATCGTCAGACACTGACACACTGGCAATCTCACTGTGTTTCCGGAGGCTTCCACCCATGTTGTTGTGCCCTAGTGACTTCTTCCCTGACTAGATTGCGCCATATGGGGCTGAATTCTTTTGTGGCCTGGCTAATTACATTTTCAATGCATGACATGACTGCAGCTTCTTTTCTCTTCCTAATGTCGGCATTCTCTTCTTTTAAGATTATTTTAACCCCCTCCCAATTGATGTTTTCCTTGCACACGTCGAAATGATCTTTTAATTTTGATGGCATCCTTGTCTTCCCTTCTATTGTTTTTTTATGTTCACACCTATGCGGATGTTTACTGGTCTTGATGTTTCCCCAATGTACTCTTGTTCACAGTCACACGGTATGGTGTAAATTACATTTCTTGACTCTTCTTTTGGATCGCTGGGTTTTGTTTTCGAAATTATGCTACGTAACGTGTGTGATGATTTGAATACAGTTCTGACATTAAACTTCTTCGTGATGCGACGGAATTTTTCAGAAAATCCAGGAATATATTGTATCGACATTGTAGTGCGTGGTATGTCCTCTTTACGTTTTTGTTTAGTGGCATGACTGTTTAAAACATCAGTTGTTAGCTTTTTAGGATACCCATTAGCTGTGAAAACGTCTGCCAGTAATTGTTGTTCTGTTTTCAAGCTAATTGGGTCCGAGCAGTTGTTTTGTGCCCTAGCGGTTAAACAGCTGATTATGCCTTTCTTGACTGATAACGGGTGATTTGATTTAAAATTTATATATTGGTTTGTGTGAGTGGGCTTTCGGTAGATTGAAGTAGCTAATTTAGTTGTGATTTTGTTCCCATTGTCGGTAACTGATTTTGTGATTAGAATGTCCAAGAAGGGGAGACAATTATTGTTTTCAACTTCCATAGTGAATTGTATATCCTTTGACTGTGAGTTAAGATGCTCCAAGTAACTGTCCAGCTCCTCTTGACCGTGTGTCCAGACAGCCCATACATCGTCCACGTACCGACTCCACATTTCGGGTTTGAAAGTATATGATTCTATGGCCTTATCTTCAAAGTCTTCCATGTATATGTTGGCCAACAATGGAGAGAGAGGTGAACCCATGGCCAACCCCTTCACTTGGCGGTAAATATCATCTTCAAACCTGAAGTAGCATTCAACAAGGCATATTGTCAACATCTCCATCAGGCTTTTTTATCGGGACAGTTGTTCTCTCTTTAAGTTTCGGGTCCGATCTTAACCGTTTTTCAACTATCTTTAAAGTTTCAGCTCGAGGAATGCTAGGAAAAAGGTTAATCACATCGAAAACTTACTAGAATGACTTCAGAGTCCCAGGTTCGATCCTTGATCGAGGACACAAAGTCGTTAGTATTGTTGACAAATGAGATGGTTGATCCCGCTAATGTTTTAGGATTAGAAGAAGATATATTGATAGATTTTCACATGGAGAGTTCCTGGCGCTTACTATGGGTCTTAGTGGGACATTCAGTTTATGTATCTTTGGAAGTCCGTACACGTGAGGTGTTTTACTATTGCGTGGTGTGAGGCGTGTGCGGGGTGTGCATACTACTTGCGGTAATCGTGTTTTCCTTATGAGGTTGTACATCCTAGTTTCTATTTGTTTGGTCGGGTCTTTAGGCATCTTTTGATAAGATGTAGATGTAAGAATATCTGTCATTTTGCTATTATAATCGTTTGTGTCAATAACAACTGTGGTGTTTCCCTTGTCAGCTGGGAGGATTTTGACCGACGCGTCACACTTTAATTTATTGAGGGTTGCCATCTCGCTCGCCGACAAGTTAGAAGGGGGCGGGCGCGTCTGTTTCTCTAATAGGGTCTTGATCTGGTGTCGCAGGTCATCTCTGCTTTCAGGTTTTAAAACATTAACTGCACATTCTACTGACGCTGCGATGTCCAGTCGGTTCAAATGTTTAGGGGACACAGCAAAGTTAAGCCCTTTCGATAAAGTTGCGATTCCTCCTCTGTCAGTTGTTTGGATGAGATGTTTACGACAGTTTTCCCAAGAACATTATTGTGGTTTTGTGCATGAGCTAATTTGTACTACTAGTCCTATACTGTTCTTTGATGAGAGCAATAAGCTTCCTTTATGTCGGTCTTTGAATGATTAAAAATCTTACCGTCATTAGGGCACAACAACATGGGTGGAAGCCTCCGGAAACACAGTGAGATTGCCAGTGTGTCAGTGTCTGACGATGGAGACGAACGTCTACGAAAATTCAAACAAGTAAGTGTTAAAAATATAGACCTCTGTTAGTTGTTTAATACACTCGTCAAATAATATATATATATATATATATATTATTAGTTTAATACACTCGTCAATAATATATATATATATATTTTTTATTTGACGAGTGTATTAAACTACTAACCGAGGTCTATATTTTTAACACTTACACTTACTTACTTACTATATATACACCTGGTGCCGAGGTCTATATTAAGTGTAAGTAAGTAAGTAAGTAAGTGTAAGTGTTAAAAATATAGACCTCGGTTAGTAGTTTAATACACTCGTCAAGTAATATATATATCCGGGTCAAATAGCTTCTGAAAAAATTGTATTGTGTATTGTAGGTTTTCGCGCCCCGTCATAGGATAAAAACAAGGATCTTGGGTAAAACCACGTTGAAAATAAGATGAACCAGGGCAGAACCTGGGCGTCCACCGACGTTTCGTCTGTACTACGTCAGACATTTTCAAGTTGGCTCCAACCTCCGTAGAGTCACAGTCAACCTTGAAATGTCTGACGTAGTACAGACGAAACGTCGGTGCACGCCCCGGTTCTGCCCTGGTTCATCTTATTTTCGACGCGGTTTTACCCAAGATCCTTGTTTTTATCATATTAATATGATTATATACATTATATATTTTATATATATATATATATATATATATATATATATATATATATATATGTGTTAGCATTAAGCTTTCGTGATCCATGGTTAGTGTTTAAAATATCTTTACGGTAAATATTACGTTAATATCACACAGTGGTACGTTCCGTATGATGCTAGCTTGCATGCTTGGGCGTGCCCAAAGCATTCCGTAAACACCGCCGCCATCACAACGCCCGTAACGCCCAATGTTAAACCTCGGCATCTTGGGCATGTCTGGGTGACGTGGGCGCGTGGGAGCATCATTCGGAACGTACCCTGTATTATAGAAAATAACTTTTAATCCCAACGTTTCAGAAAAACTATGTTTCCATTTTCAAGGGAAGGGTTAGACGAAATCCAATAAAACAACAACAGCATTATAAAAATAAACTAGGAAACGCTCTGTTGGACGCGTTGATAAGCGAGCACTGCTATAGCTCTAGACCAACATTGCAATTTATTAAAATTGTAAAATTTGCGACGTTCGCTGTCCACGAGGCCATGTTTCCAATATTATTTATTATTGGTTTATTGCCAATGTAGGCCTATTTGGGTAAACCTTTAATTTGTAGAAAAAATCCACCGCCATCTAGAGGACCTTGACATCATTTCTTTGGGAAAACGTAACAAATAATACACTGCTTCCTCGATAGTATTTTGATTACTTCTAGGTGGCAGTGCATAGTGCGAACCTCGTGCGAGTTTTCGTTGCCATGGTAACGTTACTTTTGTTATAATGTAATTTCCATCTACACTACTTATCGGATCAAAATAAAATTAACATATTCGTGACCGGACGGACATTCTAAATGATTTGGCCACCTCAGATTTTGTCGCCGTTTAGTTTGAAAAAAAAAACTTTCGATTAACTTTAATGTAACTTTTTAACTTTTTGAACGATTTTGCCACAAAACTAATGGCATTCAATCCAGATCGAAGCTTGCGGATGGTCCAAATTTCAACTCGATCCGAACCTCCGTTCGACCGCTATCATGAGCCAAAAAAGCTGCTCGACTTTCCGTTGCCATGGTAACGGTAGTTTGTTATAATGTAATTTCCATCTACACTACTTATCGGATCAAAATAAAACTAGGGAAACGCCAAAGTCGTTGTTAAACGAGTGAGTTAGCCAAGTGTTTTGACTTCTTTAAATTGAACATTCAAAATGCGAATCGTATCCAAAACGGATAAGCGTGAAACAATTAACAAATTTCCAAGATAAAAAAAAACACCTAATTTTTATTTCCCATTTAACACCCCCCAAAAATAATATGTGGGTGTAAAAATATAAAAAAAGTTACAACTGACTGGTATCGAACCCCATCCATCCGTGCGGTAGGCTAAATGGTTACCACTAGGCCATGCAGGCCACGTCAACCTCGTCCCGCTAACTGCTACGAAACAAATGCTATCGATATTTAAAAAAATCACATTTTTATTTATTGTAGGATTAAATCGCAATGGATCTAGCTGATTTTGTTAACAGTTCTTAGTAAACTCGTACCGGATGTCTGTTTAAAATTTCAGCCCAATCTGTTCAGCGGTACGGCTGATTTTCGACGTACAGACAGACAGACAGACAGACAGACAGACAGAATCACAGAATAAGAGCCGTTTGAGTTGAATGGAGACACTCAGTCGCTCCGCTCCCTCGTTTAACTAGGGAAACGCCAAAGTCGTTGTTAAACGAGTGAGTTAGCCAAGTGTTTTGACTTCTAAAACCGGACCGTCACCACAGGAACTCACTCTGCTTGCCACATTAATTATTTAAATTGAACATTCAAAATGCGAATCGTATTCAAAACGTATTAGCGTGAAACATTAACAAATTTCCAAGATAAAACGAAATTACCTAATTTTTATTTCCCATTTAACACCCCTCAAAAATAATATGTGGGTGTAAAAATATAAAAAAGTTAGAACTGACGGGTATCGAAGCCCATCCATCCGTGCGGTAGGCTAAATGGTTACCACTAGGCCATGCAGGCCACGTCAACCACGTCCCGCTAACTGCTACGAAACAAATGCCATTATTATTATTATTATTATTATTATTATTATTATTATTATTATTATTATTATTATTATTATTATTATTATTATTATTATTATTATTATTATTATTATTATTATTATTATTATTATTATTATTATTATTATTATTAAAAATCACATTTCTATTTATTGTAGGCTTAAATCGCAGTTGATCAAGCTGATTTTGTTAACAGTTCTTAGTAAACTCGTACCGGATGTCTGTTTAAAATTTCAGCGCAATCTGTTCAGCGGTTCGGCTGATTTTCGACGTACAGACAGACAGAATCACAGAATGAGAGCCGTTTGAGTTGAATGGAGACACTCAGTCGCTCCGCTCCCTCGTTTAATTAACTAAACTAGGGAAACGCCAAAGTCGTTGTTAAACGAGTGAGTGAGTGAGCCAAGTGTTGAGTACCCGGGAACATCCCCTTTCCTCCCCTATACCTAAGGATCTAGCCCAGTATGAGGACTGATACCGGGTACTCAACACATGGCTCACTCACTCGTTAAACAACGACTTTGGCGTTTCCCTAGATATTTAAATTGAACATTTGAAATGCGAATCGTGTTCAAAACATATTAGCGTGAAACATTAACAAATTTCCAAGATAAAACAAAATCACCTAAGTTTTATTTCCCATTTAACACCCCTCAAAAATAATATGTGGGTGTAAAAATATAAAAAAAGTTCGAGCTAACGGGTATCGAACCTCAACCCTCCGTGTGGTAGGCTAAATGCTTACCAATAGGCCATGCAAGCCACGTAGATGTGGTCCCGATAGCTGCTACTAAACAAACGCTATCGATATTTTAAAAATCACATTTTTATTTATTGTAGGATTAAATCGCAATGGATCTAGTTGATTTTGTTAGCAGTTCTCAATAATTTCGTACCGGATGTCTGTTTAAAATTTCAGCCCAATCTGTTCAGCGGTTCGGCTGATTTTCGACGTACAGACAGACAGACAGACAGACAGACAGACAGACAGACAGACAGACAGATAGACAGACAGAATCACAGAATGAGAACCGTTCGAGTTGAATGGAGACACTCGGTCGCTCCGCTCCCTCGTTTAATGATTTGGCCACCTCAGATTTTGTCGTCCGTTTAGTTTGAAAAAAAAACTTTCGATTAACTTTAATGTAACTTTTTAACTTTTTGAACGATTTTGCCACAAAACTAATGGCATTCAATCGAGAACGAAGCTTGTGGATGGTCAAAATTTCAACTCGATCCGAGCCTCCGTTCGAACTTTATGGCGAGACATACAAACAAACAAAAAAAACAAAAAACAAAACAAAACAAAAAAACAAAACAAAACCAGTGACTAATTTTTCCGGCAGAGTCAAATGGAAACGCTCACTTCGCTCGCTTAACAAATAGAAACAAAAAACACACTTCCTTGCGAACATAGAAAATTACAAAGATCCAATTGCAGTTAACCTCAAAACAAATCACTTGGTTGCATTCTGAGTGTGACTTCTTGTGACCATTCTAGCAGGCCTATCGCACCACACACGCCTTGGTACCACAGGCGGCTCAGTCTCATTTTTTTCAAGAGCTGCAGTATGACGATGATGATGATCTTCATGATGATGACAAACGAGACGATGGCAAGCGTTTGGCTCAATCGTGGAAGCCTGCTTTGATTGAGAGGTAAGTCAAAGAAAGCGGTATAGCGACTAATAGAGTGCCTGCAGTTCTAGACGAACGTGGGACGGTTCGGACGGACCCAACCATCTTGTCTAGAAATTTGGAATCCAGCCGAGTGACCAGAAGTCATACTGCAGCTCTTGAAAAGTATCAGACTGAGCCGCCTGTGGTACCAAGGCATGAAAACAGCGATAGGCCTGCTAGAATGGTCACAAGAAGTCACACTCAGAATGCAACCAAGTGATTTGTTTTTAGGTTCAATGCAATTGGATCTTTGTAATTTTCTATGTTTGCCTGGTAGTGTGTTTTTTGTTTCTATTTGTTTATTTTTATAATGCTGTTGTTGTTTTATTGAATTTTTGTTTTACCCTTCCCTTGAAAATGGAAACATAGTTTTTTCTGAAACGTTGGGATTAAAAGTTATATTCTATAATACTGTGTAATATTTACGTGAAATTTACCGTAAAGATAATTAAAACAAATAATTACATGTTAACTTATTTTAGAAATAAATGTTTTCACGGTTTATGCCACTCCTTGAGTTTAATTACTTCTCAACGTTTCGGAACTCAATTGGAATTCCTTTATCAAGAGATTTAATATTATTAAAAATGAAATAAGAAACAATAACAAAAGCAAACACACCAACAAAAAGAAAATAACAAAAGCAGGCCAACAAAAATAAATAGAAAGAATTTAGAAATATGATACACATTCAAGTCCTTAGAGGTCATGAACCATCCGGCCCTGTTCGCATGTTATTCTTGCGTCCCTATTAGTCTGGCTTAGTGTCTGCCTATATATATATATTAGTAGTATATTAGTAGTATATAGTACTTTAGACAGAAATTAAAAAAGTGACTACACCGGGGTTTCTGTTTAAAGTACTAACATAACAGCGTCATAGTCGCCTACTATAAAGCCAAGTTTAAACATATGTTTATAAATATATATGTTAGATTTAAGGCTTTCGCAGTACATGATGTGAAAATATATGTTTTGATGTAAAACTGCGTGTGATGATTTATAATAAAATAATAATGACCAGAAGTAGACGTGCCCATCTTAGACCGCTGCAGGACGATGCTCCACCAAATATAAATGAATCTCATCCAGTACTCCAGGGTGTTCGTATAACGAGAAGTGGACATACTAGGTTATTGCAACCAACTCCGGGAAGGTCCCGTGACAAGAAGTAGGAGATAACTTACACCGCTCTCTCTCAACTCACTGTCATCTAGATCTGTTTACCCAGATGGCTGTGTTTTAATTGTCATCTTGTACTTTGTTATTCCATTTTGTTTTTGTTTCTAAACCGTGATAAAGCTAGGTGAAACCAGAGTCGATAAAGAAGTTTCCCCTTTGGGGAGGTCCCCTTACTCCCAAGTCAAAATGGAATCTAACGCTCTGCGCGCTGAGGGCGGCTCAAATGTGAAACTAATAAAAGCACTGCACGCTAAATACGGTCAGTAGATTATCGATATGCAGTGACAATGCAATAAACAAAACAACAGACGAAACGTCAAACTTCAATTTTATTTCAATTATATTAGCCTAGGGCCCTAGCCTTTTAAAACGATTTACTTTTGATTTATTATTGTACTATAAAGTGTTGCGCAGGCGTCACTGACATTTTCGTGCGAAATTAATCGAGATATGGGTTATTTAAGCCTTACGGACGTAAGTGTAGCCTAGGCCCAAGGCCACAATACAGTTTTCAGACGTAAGTACGCCCTTGGCATTCAAATCGAAATAGTAAACAATACATTTTGTCGGCCTAGGTTCTAGGCTTAGGTCTACTACATCAGAAATATCCTCATCAATAAAGAGAGTTTACTTTATGCGAAAACATTCGCCAACATTCGATCGTATTTAATATTTTGACGTTTCCGCCATTTGTCGTCATCGACTGTTGACTACTAAAAGTGACGTAGTTTTATTGAAGTAGTTCCATCAATCGTCACACAGAGTCGCGCGGAACGTTAGATTCCAAACGCCAAAAACCGACTTTTTATTTAACCCAGGGCGGTATAGGGAGTTGGAGGACCTCCCCAAAGGGGAAACTTCTTTATCGACTCTGGTGAAACCCTAGTGAAACGTCGGTCATTAAATATTATTTTATTACTAGGAAAACGCTTAAGTCCCGCCGCGTTGATGGATAGTTTTTTTTTTTTGGACACTTTTCCTTTGCAAGTGCTTTTTAAATGCATTGTAGGTGATTGATGTCAAGTTTCTATTGTTACTTGTTAATTGTTATTATAAACCTAAAAAAACTCATATTAAAACCTTTATTCCATGGATTCTAGCTAACTTTTTCAAATTTTTCTTTCAGAAAGCAATACATCACCATAACCTTAATGTTCATGTAAAATATGAACGTTGTAGCCCCACCCGTCTGGTCAGAATCGGCCCAAATGTCACGAAAATATCGCACTAAACATTTTAAATAATCGTAAAAGTACGATATTCATAAGAAATATTTCTTCGATTGTACCCAAAAACGTGGCAGGTTTAATTTTAAAGATTTTGAAGGCCTCCATAAAATTTAATTGCAATTGGAGTATCGGTTTAGCCGGAATCGTGTTAACAAACACACAAAAATACAAACAAAAACAAAAAATAAAAACGAAAAAACCCGTGAAATTGCGATTTTCATGAGAAATAAGTTTTCGATCGCGCCCAAAAAGGTGACAGTTCTAAGTCCAGAGATTTTCAAGGCCTCCAGAAAATTTCATCACAATTGGAGTATCGGTTTAGCCGGAATCGTGTTAACAAACACACAAAAATACGAACAGAAAAAAAACAAGAACATCGAAAAAAATCGTAAAATTGCAATAATTTTCATGAGAAATAATTTTTCGATCAATTTTTCGACCCGTGCAGTTCTAAGCTCAGATATTTAGAAGGTCTCCAGAAAATTTCATTAAAATTTTAGTATCGGTTTAGCCGGAATCGTGTCAACAAAGACACAAAAATACAAAAAAAAAACATTCCGGATTATTTTCTCCAGTGTTGTGAAATGGAATCTTCGCTTCGCTCGCTACGCTCATCCAAGAAAACATCACACGCAGTTTCACCTCAAAACATATATTTTCATATCATGTTCTGCGAAAGCCTTAATATATGTTTTGTCTTAAGCTTTCGTGATCCATGGTTAATGTTTTAACTATCTTTCCGGTAAATAAACTGTGCGTGATATTTACCGTAAAGAAAGTTAAAACATATATAATATATATATGTAACAATCTTTAAATAATTAAATTTACTTTTTTCGGTTAACCACGTAAGATATTTTTATTTTGTCTGACGTTTCGATTGGATTTCACCAATCATTGTCAAAGACTTAAAATTAACTCAAATATAAAACCAAAATACAAAAACACTTCAAGAGAGGACTTAAAACAAAAACACAAGAATAACCTCAAACAAACATAATAAATAAGCAATTTTCAAAGAAGTTAACTAACAGGAATATTAAAACATGTGGAAAGAGTTTAGAAAAACATGTCATGTTATTGATTATGCGAAGTAGTCTGCTGGACCAGAGCCTGTAGTATGATTCCTTGCTTGACTTCTTGTCATTGGGCCTTGACTTGTGGATGGTAACACGGTCTTGTAAGTATTTTGACCATTAGGGTTAGTCTGTTTCTTGTAACGGGTCGTAGACTTACAACAGGTATCATGGTTTCGGGAGCATTTAGCAAAGTTGGAGGAGTCTGCATGAATGTTCGTGGTTTATGACTAGGAAAACGCTTAAGTCCCGCCGCGTTGTTGGATGAGCGTAATTGGTGCATTGAGCTGCCATGTGTTACGCAGATTTTCTGTTGTTCTGTGAAAAAATTATTACTTAGTCAAAGATTTTTTTTTAAATAAATTAAATTAAATAAAAAATTAACTTAATTTTTATAATTAATCGTAATTTTTAAAAAATAAAAAAATCGTAAAATTGCAATTTTCATAAGAAATAGTTATTCGATTGCGCTCAAATTTAACACAAATATATTAATTCATAAAATTAAGGTTCTGTGAAAAAATCATTACAATAGGATAAAGCATGTAGGTGTTATAAGTCAAAAAATTGTTTTAAAAAAGAAAAAACCCGTAAAATTTCGATTTTTATGAGAAATAATTTTTTGATTACGCTCAAATTTTACACGAATATCTTAATTCATACAATTAAGGTTCTGTAAAAAAATCATTACAATCGGATAAAGCATGTAGGAGTTATAAGTTGCAGAAATTTTTTAAAATTCGAAAAAAATCGTAAAATGGCGTTTTTTATGAGAAAAAATTTCCCGATTGCGCTCAAAAACGTGGCAGTTCTAAGTTCAGAGATTTCGAAGGCCTCCATAAAATTTCATCACAATCGGAGTATCGGTTTAGCCGGAATCGTGTTAACAGACACACAAAAATACAAAAAAAAAGAAAGAAAGAAGAAAAAAAAAAAAAACATTCCGGATTTTTTTCTCCAGTGTAGTGAAATGGAATCTTCGCTTCGCTCGCTACGCTCGCTACGCTCATCCAACAAAGGTTTATGGACTTCCATGTCTGAGGTAGGCGTTTTCCATCATCCCTTTTGTTTAAACTATGAGGCCTCTTCTCAATTTCTATTGCTTCCCTTATAATCCTGGAATGAATACGGTCCGTAGAAGCAATTACTTTCGTACCCTCAAAATTAAAAGCATGTCCCTGATCTGCCACGTGTTGTGCAAGAGCGGATCTTGGTTCATTCTTTTCTACTGAGAGTAAGTGTTCCTGTCGACGTTGAGAGATTTTTCTTCCAGTCTGCCCCACATACGTTTTCTCACATGATCGACAGGGAATTTCGTACACACCATGGTTTTCCAATGGTATGGCATCCTTTGGTGATCCTAAAATTGAACTAACCCTTTAGTCTTTGACAATGATTGGTGAAATCCAATCAAAACGTCTGACAAAATTAGGGTTATCTTACGTGGTAAACCGAAAAAAATTAATTTAATTATTTAAAGATGGTAACACATACAAATAACCACGAAAACCTCAGAAATTCCGAACTCTTACTAACTGAGCTATGCGGCCACCAATTTAAAACTGTCTAATTTTGGTCTGTTTTGAACTCGGTTGGTAAGAGCATAGCCCGGGAAGCTAAGATCCCAGGTTCGATCCCCGGTGTAGTCACTTTTTTAATTTCTGTCTAGTACTATCAACGTCATAGTCGCCTACTTTAAAACCAAAGTTTAACACACACATATAAATATATATATATTTATATGATAAAAACAAGGATCTTGGGTTAAACCGCGTCGAAAATAAGATGAACCAGGGCAGAACCTGGGCGTCCACCGACGTTTCGTTTGTACTACGTCAGACATTTTCAAGGTTGACTGTGACTCTACGGAGGTTGGAGTCACAGTGGTTGGCAAGCACGCAGCGCCCGCCTTATATAGCCTCGGCTAAAGGTGCGGGGCGGCGAGGTTATATAGAAAATAGGTGGGGGCGGCGAGGTCATATCGTGAAAAGGTGCGGGGTGGCGATGTCATATCGAAAAAATATACGGATGGTGGAAATTGAGAAACAAAAAAATTGTTTCTCAAAAAAATATACGGATGGTGGCAATTGAGAAACATTCGTATATTTTTTCAATATGACATCGCCACCCCGCTCCTTTTCACGATATGACATCGCCGCCCCGCGCCTTCAGCCGAGGCTTTATAAGGCGGGCGCTGCGTGCTTGCCAACCACTGTGACTCCAACCTCCGTAGAGTCACAGTCAACCTTGAAAATGTCTGACGTAGTACAGAGGAAACGTTGGTGGACGCCCAGGTTATGCCCTATTGCATCTTATTTTCGACGCGGTTTTACCCAAGATCCTTATTTTTATCCTATGACGGGCCGCGAAAATCTACAACAATCCATATATATATATATATATATATATATGTGTATGTGTGTGTATGTATGTTAACTTATTTTTAGAAATAATAGTGTTTTTCGGTTTACGCCACTCCTTAAGTTTAATTGCTCCTTTACGTTTCGGAACTCAGATTGGAGTTCCTTTTTCAAGAGATTAAATTACAAAACTGAAATTAAAAACAATAACAAAACCAAACACACAAACAAAACGAAAATAACAAATAATATATTATAATATTATATATGAGTTTCATTTTTATTTTATATATTATATATTATATACGATATTTGATAATATATAATATACTAGGCAAACGGCATGATATGTGATTTTGATGAAAATTGGAGGGAACCTTTGAAATCTCTGAACATAAATAGGTCTGCCAAGTTTTTGGGTTCTATCGAAGAAATATTTTTCATGAATAAGTTATCGTACTTTTACGATTTTTTGCCGAATTTTAATACGATATTTTTGTAATATTTGGGCAGATTCTGACCAAACGGGTGGGAATACAACGTTCATTAGATGAGTGAGCGCAGCGAACGAAGCCTACAACGCAACTCGATCGGGCCTTAGTTGTGACAATGTCTGTCTGTAAATTGTATGTTTGTTAGTCCGGTTTTATACGGCCGAACGGCCAAATAGATCGAGCTAAAATTTTAAGCAGACTTCCGTGACCAGGTAACTGAGAACAATTAACAAAATGAGCACAATCTATTGCGATTTTAACCCACAGGAAATAATAAACTGAAAAACAGGCGTGAAATGTGTAGGATTCATTTCAACAACAATGCTTTTGATCTTGAAGAAGTCATTTTTATAGAATTATTTTTGTCCGGCTATGATAACATGCATAGCAGTGACCAAGGATAATCGAATCCGGCACGACCAAGGTTCCCCTAAATTCCGCTGGGACATTGAGTAAACCTTGCAATCTTTACGCGTATTTCGTACTGGTTATGTTTACAATTTTGTATTGTATGCATTTCAAAACTTGTTTTACTAAGGAAACGCCTAAGTCATTGATAGACGAGTGAGTGAGCCATGTGTCGAGTACCCGGGAACATCCCGTTTCCTCCCCTAAACCTCAGGCTGGATCTAGCCCAGTATTGAAAATGATACCGGGTATTCTTCACATGCCTCACTCTCTCGTCTATCAACGACTTTGGCGTTTCCCTAGTCTAGTTTATTTTATGTATTTTAATGTATTTTTCTCGACACCTCTTTATTATTATTCCCTCTTTTGCCTAGTTGTCTAAAGCGCCCTTATACCCGGAATGTGGGGGACCCGGGTTTAATCCCCTGGTCGGATTTTTTTTTGTAGTTTATAGATTGTATTTAAAAAAATATAAAACATGTTTTGAAATGCATATATCCCAGTTTAGTCGACATCAATCGTGACAATACTATGGAAAACGTAGCCAGTTCGAAATATGAGTAAAGATTGCAAGGTTTACTCAATGTCCAAGCGGAATATAGGGGAACCTTGGTCACTGCTATGCATGTTTTTACAGCCTGCCAAAAATTATTCGATAAAAATGACTTCTTCAAAAACAAAACCATTGTCGTTAAAATAAATCCTACACATCTTAAGCCTATTTTTCAATTTATTATTTCTTGTAGGTTTAAATCGAAATGGATTTTGCTCATTTTGTTAGCAGTTTTCAGTTAGCTGGTCACAGATAACTGTTAAAAATTTCAGCTCAATCTGTTTGGTCGTTCGGCCGTATGGGACCGAACAGACATACATTTTACAAACATTAAACATTAAACAGACACATTAGTCACGACGAAGACCCGATCGAGTAGCGTTATAGACTTCGTTCCGCTGCGCTCACTCGTCTATAAAGAATTTTTAAAAAACTTTTCCGACCAGGGGTTTGAACACAGGTCTCTCACAATTTGGGTATAAGGGCGCCTTAGCCAACTAGACTAGGGAATGCCAAAATCGTTGTGAGACGAGTGAGCGAGTCATGTGTAGAGTACCCGGGAAAATTTAGATTTAGATTTAGATTTAGATTCAGATTCAGATTCAGATTCAGATTCAGATTCAGATTCAGATGTGCTTTTATTCTTCAAAAACATGTTACATATTTATAATATGCATTTCATACATATAACTTTGAGAAGCCCTCAAATTCTAATAATTATTATAATTATAATAATGACAATTCAATTCAATTTTATTTAAAAAAAAAATTTTAAAGACAAATACACGATTAAAAACAATACAAACAATCATAATTACAATAATCATGATTAGAAGATCAGCTTGAGGCTCTGGACATAGTTTAATAAAGTCATCGAACTATTAAACATATTAAATAATAATTATAATTGATCACAATATATTGTGCTCAATAAATAAAAATAATAATAATAACATAATTGTGTATTTTTTTATATTTAATAATAATTATAAAAATAATAATAATATTGTTATTTTCATTATTATAAAAGTCTATAAAAGTATTAATTAATAGGGTTTTGAGTATCAACTGTGGCCATAATGCGTTACTCCAGCCTATGATAGGCTAGAGAGGCCTTATAGGTTGGGCGAAGTAAGGGAATGTTCCCGGGCACTCAATACATGGCTCACTCACTCGTCTAACAACGACTTTGGCGTTTCCCTAGTATTTTACATGGACATAAGGAAATGGTGTTGTTTTGCTTTCTGAAAAAAAAGTTGAAAAAGTTAGACAGTTTAAGAGGCTTGGGTGCGATTTAAATACCACTCCGATCGTACCATGTGCAGTACTTTCGTACTTTGCAAACTACGGATAGGGAAATCATTATATTTTCATTCTGTTTTTTTCCTCCGATAGATAACTAAATTCTTATTTCTCGTACATAGCCCTTTTGTTCATTTAAGTCAAAACATTTCCCCCACGAGTCCTCAAACTCCATAGAAAATGTTCATTTCCGGTCAAAGTTTACTGCCCTTGTTTAACCAAAGAGGAGTGAATTTGCAAAATCAGGCCATGTACGTAGAATAACAGTTAATTTCTGAGTAAAATAAAAAAAAAATTATTGAAATTGGACGAAAAATGTAGACGTAGTTTGAAAAGTACGAACGCCTTGCAAAGCACACTTTTGGCTCCATTTGGTGGCGCTCTCTTGTGAAATTCGATCGTGTCTACTTCGAAGCAAGTAGGGGAGGTAATGTGGGTGGGATCTGGACACCGGATGTGCTTGTCATCAGATTACATAAACACAATCTGATATTTTGAGGTTTGCTTGCAGCTTTTTACATCGTTGTAAGAATTCTACAATATTCGCTACCAGAAATTAATGATGATGATTATTGTTGTTCAACGTCACTTTTATTGACATAATGCTATTCGGACTTTGAGTGGTGATAGACGAGAGTGAAGAACAATAGATAACCTATGCCTTGTGCGGGATTCGAATCCGCGTCCTGCTAGTGTAATTCGCCAGCGTCCCTATGTGCGAGACTGCGACCGCGGACATCAGAATTTGAGACTGCCTAAATAATATGAATATCGCGTTCTTATGACTTTGATTCTCCGCAATGCTAGGTTTGTAGTGCTCCCATTCAACCAATCTACATAATTACCCGCGTTGTAAGAACTAAGCAAATATTGTTTGATTAGTCTATGTAATCATATTATATAGTACCAAATCCAACCTTTTTCTATTTTTTAGATATCGTGTAGCGTTCTTTCAGCACGATAAAGAAAATAACATCGTTTGCTAACGCACGGTAGTCGGGCCTTTCGACCGGTCATATCCATAAATAAATAAATTTTTGTAGGATGCCCGCTGTAGGATATACACATGAGATTTAACCGGTGTGACCCTCTTCTAGTGACTAACTAGGTAGTTTGCGGATAGGATATTGTGAAGTGATGTCCGAGGGCTTTAAATTAGCGACTGAGGAAAAGCTCGAAAAAACGCTTCATTCAGGATTGCCGGTCTCGACGGGATTCGAACCCGGGGTCATATCCATAGGACAGACATCAACCATGCACTACGTAATGATTGAATATTACAGAATATTTCATTTCATTGCTCTGGGGGCAAGCAAGTCTGCCAAGGTATGTTTGTGGCTTGTTGGTCCAAAGGATAGCGTCCCTGCTTCCATAGCAGAAGGTCGCTGGTTCGATTCCCAACTTGAATCAACTCATAATCTATGGGAAGAGTATCGCATGTGTGTTTAGATGAGATATACTGTATGATTATCGGTATAAAGGAACAATCTCTACCAGCCAGCCAACCAGTGTTGATAGTTTGGGGCGTTGGTTTGAGCGTATGATGTATTAATTTCGGCAATTGTCACTTCAATGAAAGTCACCAAAACCACCAACCACCACTGAGAGTGTGGCTTTGAAACCGTCTTAGCAGCGAAGCACACAACAAGTTGTAAATGGTTGTTCTTAAGTAGTTAGGTCTATGCTGACTCATCCGCGGATGAATCATGGTAATCTAGGATTTAAAATGTCCGATTATTTTGCCAATCGATGGCGTCGTCGGTTCGGATCGCTTTAATTGAAGTCCGTCACTGAAATTACAACTTTTACATGCAACATGCATGTTTGCAATTATGATTTGTATTTTTTTAAAACCCTCATTGCATCAATTGTTTTGATTACCAGAACAATAATAATATCATGCATATAGGCTTGGGTGCAATTTAAACACCACTCTGAGCGTCTCAATTGCAGTTCTTCCGTACTTTACGAACTAGGGAAGAAAAATCCACATATAATTCATTCTGTTGTTTTCTCTGATATAATTACATTCCTATTTCTCGTACATAGCCCATTTTTTCCTGCGAGTGGGACGTGCGAGGTATATTATAAAATTACATGATTGCTTATGCACCTTATGTTTCCAAGAATTGTTCAGATCATTAAAAAGTAAAGAAAAAAAAGCGTTTTAATATTGTTCCGGGTATTGTATCCAAATCATTGCTATTTGCTTGGGTAAGTTATAATGTACAGAGATATTATGATTACTAAAAATATGCATTATAATGAATAATAATTTTAATTCCCTGCACCGTGGGGATTGTTATTCTGCCAATGTACCAACCTTCTCGATTAACCTTGAAACCTTATACTTCGAATAAGTGATTTCCATTTTACTTTAATTTTGCAAAAACTGTTTGTCCAAGCAATTGAAATCAAAGACAAAAAATCATCTAAGTAGAAAACCTACAACGTAGTTTTGCAATACAGTTAATCTCTTCATTGCGTGTGAATGCCACTTGCAAAGTGTGGCCGAAGAATTCAAGAAACAAAACAAATGAAACGTGAACATGATCACATTTACATTTTAGTTTTCTCCCGTTTTTTTTTTTTTTTATAAATATAATTATTGTTCCCTGCGTTTATTTGTTATAGTAGACACTAGAGGCGAGCGTGTAAAGTATGTCAAACATCACATTACTAACGTATTTCGTCGCGAGTGTACGTGAATGTACATAGTTGAACTCAATGTACCTCATTCTATATGTGTGCACATGTGTAAATAAAAATTCTCAAAGTCTATGTAAATAATGTGTAATAACTAATAATCCTAACTCACCAGTGTAACACATGCCTATGTGTGACGCATTATAATATAAACTACGAGAGTTTTGAGATTTTTTTCGTGTATTTGTTTGCGATATTTGCAATGTATTTTATGTGTATCCGCAGAGGCTCAAATGACCACAAACTTTTTGTATTGATTGCTATCTTGTGTATCCGGTATAATTTATTTACAATTAATATTTCTGTCGAATGTGTCAATCCTAATGTGAAAATACGTTCTATTTATCTTTGTTGTGAGTAAAAATAACTTTGTTCACAAGGAATAACGTTCTGAGGTAGGGCTATATTTGCATGGAAGTGAGCGTATAGCGTAGCATAATTTATAATAAATAAATAAATTCATATTTAGTCTACCCACTCATATATAACTGATTTTCAGGGGGGACAGTAAACTAAAGCGATCAATCCAACCCTGCAGGCCCCGACGTAATCGACGAGTGAGCGATAACCAACCAAAGATCAATATTTTTTAAATATAGGAAATCTAGTAATCAGTAGTATGGACAGTGCGCCCGCGGATCAACGCCAGAATCAACAAGGCCGATTCAGAACAACTTTAAATTTATTATGTGCCTCGTTGCTAGGACGGCTCCAAAGTCACCGTTGCTAAATCAGCAGTTAAAACCTTCTGACTTAACAGGAATCGAACCATGGACCTTCTGTATTGGAAGCAGAGATTCTAACAACAATACCAACGAGCCACACGATACACATTTGAGTGTAACTGCTTTGCTCTAAAGAAATTAAATTAACTTCATATCTGAATACGATAAACATTAATTATTATATTTGATATATAATTATTATATATAGATATATATAATTATTATATATATATATATATATATATATATATATTCATATATGTTAGTACTTTAGATAGAAATTAAAAAAGTGACTACACCGGGGTTTGAACCCGGGACCTTAGCTTACCGGGCTATGCTCTTACCAACTGAGCTATGCGGCCACCAATTTAAAACTATCTAATTTTTTTTTTTTTTTGGTCTGTTTTGTACATTGTTAATAACGTGTGTAGAGCAGATTGCACTGCCTATTAGACTACATACGAAATTAACTTGGAGAAATACAAACCATCTCTGTAACCCTAGAGTTGGGAAATATGATGTTTTACCTTGGCTTTATAGTAGGCGACTATGACGCTGTTATGTTAGTACTTTAGATAGAAATTAAAAAAGTGACTACACCGGGGTTTGAACCCGGGACCTTAGCTTACCGGGCTATGCTCTTACCAACTGAGCTATGCGGCCACCAATTTAAAACTATCTAATTTTTTTTTTGGTCTGTTTTGTACATTGTTAATAACGTGTGTAGAGCAGATTGCACTGCCTATTAGACTACATACGAAATTGACTTGAGGAAATACAAACCATCTCTGTAACCCTAGAGTTGGGAAATATGATGTTTTACCTTGGCTTTATAGGAGGCGAATACGACGCCGTTATGTTAGTACTTTAGATAGAAATTAAAAAAGTGACTACACCGGGGTTTGAACCCGGGACCTTAGCTTACCGGGCTATGCTCTTACCAACTGAGCTATGCAGCCACCAATTTAAAACTATCTAATTTTTGGTCTGTTTTGTACATTGTCAATAACGTGTGTAGAGCAGATTGCACTGCCTATTATCTATCTAAAGTACTAACATAACAGCGTCATTGTCACCTACTATAAAGCCAAGGTAAAACTATATATATTATTATTATAATTAATTAATTTCATTGAGATTTCGAACGCCGAACGTCTCGGACCAGCGCTCTTATCGTATGTGCCACATCTAACGGTGTGACTGTGTTATAAATTAACATAAGTAATAATGACCTAAGTTTTAACATTTGACTCCTAGCTTTGACCTGCCATTCGCGCAATGTGGTTGGTACAATGGTACCTCGTCGGCGCTCGTCGGGAAGCTTATGTACTTCCCAATGTCAGTTTCGGAATTTATTGCGGGCGACTTGCGACAAATATAATTATGTACAATCTGTCCTGCATAATAACTTCTAGCAAAAATACTCTGATTCATAATTTATTCTTGAGATGCGCCCCTGTTGATGAAAGTGTATTCGGTACAATACGTGGTTGATTTATTAATCTTCTACACTACTCACTACACTACTACCTTGCTAGGACATCTAGCTTTAGTGTGTGTATCGAACTCTTGTCCGGTTGGGTACACACCTTTGTAAGACCTGCCGTGGTGTAATTCGCAGAAAAATTATATCATTTTATTATGCTAAGCAGCCCTACTTATTGCACAATACCAATTAATGCGTATTTTTTTTATAAATAACAATTGCATTTTAGTTTCATTTAGTTATCTAACCGGAAATTTACTATCAAATTCCTACGTCATTCATGTGGAGCTTTTTCATCCTACGAGCTCAAGATAGCCCAAATAAATTATGCATTTCGTTGTTTCTAGAGAGACACAAATTTGGATAACTTTCCAATTACCGTGTTCAATATCAAATTAAAAATGATATCAAATTAGTATGTTATTCATTACAATTTACAACAATAAAAAAAGAAAATTACTTAAGGATGAGAATAGAACACTTGCTAGAATATCCATCTTTGCATCTATGCAGGTTTGTGGCTATGAGGTTGACCTTGGCTTGGCAGAATTTTCGTCGTTGTATAGCGAGTCGGACATTAATTAATCATGTCGAGCTCTCTATCTGTGCATTACCCCTCTCGCGGATGGCGGCTATAGTGCCATATTTGTATGCCGAAAAATCGAAGTGGGGATAAATATGTTCACGCCTTTTCCTCCCCCGTCCTTCACCCCGCAAGATTGTAAATTTCCAACAATTAGTTCCTGCGGGTGGTTATAATCCTGTTAAAGGTTTTAATAAAGGCCTTTTACAGGTGTATTAACAAGTCACTATAGAAACTTGACAACAATCACCTGCAATGCGTACAAATAGCATCGTTGGGCCTCGATATATTTTTTATTCTATTGTTTATTGGTATAACCATAGCAAGTACTTTATAAAAATTATCCTAATATAACAAAAAACATTTTGCAAAGATCTTGAAAAAGTAATGAGATCCCATCGCATACAACAAACTTATAGTAGTCATTGGACAGAAATAGTCAACTAAACAAGCTCATCCATCAACGCGACTGGAAAAGCGTTCGCGAAGCGACCAAGCACAAATTAATGTGAGTACTTACGATCACGAGCGTGCAGAGTACATGAATGTCTCGTGAAGACTCTCAAGTCTGTGAGTTCACCAAAGAGATAAAATCCAAAATATGCATAAAACCAGAGTTAACTCATAGATCACAGTCTTTTGAGAAGAACTAATGTATGGTTGGTGCACACTTGCACTATTGCTACTTTTTAAAAGTATTTTGAGTGTTAAGATTTGCAAAAAGTATACTATTTGGATGGCTGATATTTTTGGTGCATACTTGCACTATTGATACATTTTTGGATGAGCGTAGCGAGCGTAGCGAGCGAAGCGAAGATTCCATTTCACTACACTGGAGAAAAAAATCCGGAATGTTTTTTTCTTTCTTTCTTTCTTTCTTTCTTTCTTTCTTTCTTTCTTTCTTTCTTTCTTTTTGTATTTTTGTGTGTTTGTTAACACGATTCCGGCTAAACCGATACTCCGATTGCGATGAAATTTCATGGAGGCCTTTGAAATCTCTAAACTTAGAACTGCCACATTTTTTAGCGCAATCGGAAATTTTTTTTCTCTTAAAAAACGCAATTTTACGATTTTATCCGAATTTTAAAAAATTTATTCGACTTATAACTCCTATACATGCTTTATCCGATTGTAATGATTTTTTCACAAAACCTTAATTTTATGAACTCAAGATATTCGTGTAAAATTTGAGCGCAATCAAATAATTATTTCTTATGCAAATTGCAATTTTACGATTTTTTTCTTTAAAAAAATTACGATTAATTTAAACAATTAGGCCTAAGTTAATTTTTTTATTTAATTTAATATAATTAAAAATATCTTCGACTAAGTAATGATTTTTTCACAGAACAACAGAAAATCCGCGTAACACATGGCATCTCAATGCACCATATACGCTCATCCAACAACGCGGCGGACTTAAGCGTTTTCCTAGTAAAAGTATTTTGAGTGTTTAAGATTTGCAAAAAGTATACTTTTTGGATGACTGATATTTTTGGTGCATACTTGCACTATTAATACTTTTGTAAAGGATTTTGTGTTCTAAGTTTTGCAAAAACTTTCCGATTTGGATGGCTGATTTTTTTTATGCATACTTGCACTATTGCTACTTTTTAAATGTATTTTGAGTGCTAAGTTTTGCAAAAAAGTAAACTATTTTGATAACTTATTTTTTGGTGCATATTTGCACTATTTCTTTTTTTTAAAGTATTTCGAGTGCTAAGTTTTGCGAAAGGTATACTTTTTGGATGGCTGATATATTTTGTGTATTCTTGCACTATTGTTACTTTATAAAAGTATTTTGACTGCTAAAATTTAAAAAAAAGAAATACTTTTTGGATGGCTGATATTTTTGGTGCATATTTGCACTTTTGGCTACTTTTGTTTTTAAATATTTTGAGAGCTAAGTTTGGAAAAAGTTTACTATTTCGATGGCTGATATGTTTGTAATAGCTTATACCATAGATATCTTAACACCTATAGTAGGCTAGATACGCAGTCTCCAATACCTCCGCACAGGCTCGAGTGTACCACATTGAAGCGTCATTCGCACCCATTAAAGATGGCGGTTTGGCGTTTTAATTTATGCTTTTTTAATGCAATAAAGTATTTTACTGGATTGTTTGATATGGGTTTAGCTTGTGCAGCATGGTATTGAACAAACAGAAACAATGCAAAGTTATTGCATAAGGGAATTTAGTAATCATTTGGTGTTAAAGTCTGATATGCTCACCTGCCAAACTGGCGGCCATCTTTAAAAATATTTTTTCGATTAATCGCTCCCATCTAATTAACATGCAAACTCACCCATTCAAGATGGCTTTCTAATTGTCCCGGAAGTGGACCGCTGACTGCTAGTCTAGCCAATTATATGGGATGTCTATGGCTTATACACTCACCTTTGACTAAGCAATGAGGTATTTTTAAATGTGAATCTTCAATACCTTGCATTGTACAGTCCTTTGTATTTTCCGCTGTTTATGGAATTTGTACCGACAAATAAAAAATAAAAAATCGTGGAACTGAAGATACGAAAGCTATACATTTCAAATGACCTCATTGCATAGTCAAAGGTCATTCAGTGTAAGCCATTATAGAAATAACAGCCATCCGATTCGTATGCTTTTTACAAAACTTAGCACCAAAATACGTTCATAAAAGTAGCAATAGCGAAAAAATGAATCAAAAAAATTATTTTGTCTTTTCATAAGACTGTGATTAATGATCATACTCTATAACTTCTGTTTTAAATATATTTTGGATTTTTTTTTGTGAACACACAGCCTTAAGAAAGAAATTGTTCCATTCAAATGACAATTTTCCTACATCTGTCTTGAATTAATTTTTAAAACTTCCAATCATTATCCCCCCCCCCTAATACTAATACCCTGGAAACCCCTTAGATGCGTCATACAATTGATTTTTTTTTTTTTTTTTTTTAGAAATACAGCCTCCAAATTCTTATTGTACTGGGAATAATATTATCACAAACGTTTTGATATTTTTTCGTATTAAATTTTACAAAATCAAAAAAAAATGGACGTAAGAATCACCTAGCAAATTTCTATGCTATTTTCTTATTTTAAGCATTTTGATTCATTGAATTTATTTATCTTATTTTATTGCAGTTCACTGACACGTACGTACTACATACATGGAACATAATAGATAATATAAACATAATACATGGTAGTGAAGGTACAACAAAATAATAACAAATCCACAAACACATAATGCAAAATATGAAAATCTAACGCAAACCTTGTGTTAAAGAAGACAATAAGCCTTAGGGAATACAATTTTGTATTTAAAACTTGAACGACATAGAATTTTATTTTTAATAGATGATAGTTTAGTTATACGTATGTATGTATGATCTTTATTTTTAGCTTGACAGCTATTTTACATCCTACTTACATTTTTCTATAAATTTAATATCCACTCATGACATTTACTTTTAAACATTCCAAAACTTTTGATCTCTCAAATCTCTTGGTAACATATTATTATACTGTCTAAATCCTAAATAAAATATAATTTTTGCCATCGTTTTGAATTACAGTTTCCTAAGAACATATTATTGCCTCTTGCACTCCTTGTACCAATTTTGTGAACCTTATTTACATAATCAATTTTTCCTAATAAATAACTTGGCAACATGACATTAGATATTGTATGTATGAAAACCATGGATAATAATCTATTTTTGTCTTCGACTGACAACCAATCAAGTGCACTTAACATAACTCTAATAGGAACAGTCTTTCTACATTTCAGAATACATCTCATAGCTTTGTTTTGTATAATTTGAAGTCTATTTATATCACCTTGTATTGCCTGATAGATTATTGAGCGACAAAATTCGAAGTGAGGTTTAATCACTGTGTTGTAGACCATAAGCCTGGTCCATAACGAGAGATGTTCACTTATTCTTCTTAAGTACCCCACCTTTTATCCTATTGTTTTAATAGTATAATATAGTATATATATATATATATATATATAGAGAGAGAGAGAGAGAGAGAGAGAGAGAGAGATGTTAGAACTTTAGATAGAAATTAAAAAAGTGACTATATATATACAGCATAATAACAAATATTTTTTAACAAAGCCAAAGAGAAGGGAGAAAGAGGTGTGAAAGAAGTGTGAAAATAAGAAGTTCAATTGTGAAACGATCATCAAGTATGGGAGGTGGTTTTTGGTGCGTGCAAGCAGTAGGACGAGTAGTGCCACGGACTGGTGTTTCCTCGTCTCGCTTTCCAAACATCGTAGACGCTTCCCCGCTCGCATTATTTGACAACTACGTCAGGCGTTGGGGGAGAGATGGAAAGTCAGGGGTAAAACATCATTGCATATTATGCTCAGCTCTATAGCGCAGCAATCAAATGTTACCATATTTGTAGATGGCTTTGCTCGAAATTGCGTCACACTCGAGCGTGATGTTTAATTTTTCTCAAATTATGTCAAAATAGTACAATATCTACTTTTAAAAGACTGAAAAAGTACTGATCTCATTTAAAAAATAGTTAAAAAATAATTTTCAGGCAAAATAAAGTATACGTATTTTTAGCATCGGTAAAACTTACACTTACAACTTCATGAACATTCCAGCCCAAATTAACATTGTTTTTGTTATGTTAATATTTAGCCTTTATTTATACAGCATTTTAAAGGAATGCCACAGAGGCAATAATAATAAAGACAAACAAGTTACTAAAAGATACACAACAGAACTTAACTAGACAAACATGATAATAAATCTGAACACAGTCATGATAATAACAACATACGATACACATAAACACAATCAAGTATGTATTTGTATATGACTTTTTAAAACTCGGACTCCATACCTCAATTAATTAAAAAGTAGATGAAAAAATTGTCGTAACAAAATGTTAGTTCTGTTTTTACAATGTATACGAAATAATTGTGTGTCTAGACCTATGCTGCAACGCATTAAAAAGATCTTCGGTAAAAGCGCTTCTCAATCAATAGTATTGTTTACAATTTTGTGTGAGAGTAAAACGTCAGTAATTTTCCTTCTCCATAAAAAGAGAAGACATGTTGAATTGAGAGCACAGTCTGGTGTAGTCAATTCTATGAAACGAATGTATTTATGTTGTTAATATTGTTCCCTTGGTTGTAGAGTGTGTCTCAGTCGTCAACGTGTTTGCTCGGTATGTTGAGGTCATATAGTTAACAACTGGTCATTTGAGAAGCTCGTTGATTTTTAAACAACACAACCAGCCAATCAAATAACTAACTGTGTCACCAGGGCGAAGTCTCTTCAACGTGTGACTATAGGAGGTCTAGCTCAAATGAAGCAGCACGTACATCCACGATCGTGTTTGTTTGTTTGAGCCTATTCGCCATTTTGATTGTTATAACCACTACTAGCAGGTTAATCTTTGCTACCATGAACTGTGGTAGGCCCTAGGTTACCTTTGTTACTACCAAACAATCAAAATGTCTGTCGATTTGAAGTACTAACTTGTACACTGCCGACCACACGCCTGCGCCTCCAGTACGCCAGTACCTACTATTTATAACTTCATGGTGTGACACATCTCTGTCGTCGAGGCTCTAGACATTGATGCCCCGCACGACAACAGGTTATGGACTACAGAGGTGTTGTATCTTCCAAAATACAAAAGTTTGAAAAAAGAAAAAAAAAACGGTAGCCAAGCTCTCCACACAAGTCTTTGTCTGAGCCTAATGCATAGACAGGTTTCAGGCGCGGCTGCAGAGTGTTAGAAATTAAATAACAAGCTCTACAGTTATGATCAAATAATTATGAAAAAATTCAACCATACTCAAAAATAAATTTTGAACACATCGGATTTGTCCATTTTTTTCTTTGGTTGGTTATTGCTTCGGAAAAAAATGATAACTTTGGAACTTGATTATGAACTTTACTGCATTGAAATAAGTAATATCCATTTTTCATTACAGCGCGGTATTAATTTTACTATTCTGAACACTGTGGTGAAATTTGATATTGTTTGAACCATAATTATGGTCATAATCGTTAAATTACATCAGTAAAAGTTACACAAAACGGCTCAGAAGTAGGCCCAAAATGGGATTTGATGGCTGCACAGAGTTCCGCGTCTGTGTGTTAGGATCGCATGTACGAAAGCCGATAACGGCAGCTTTGACGTCATCACAGTCTGATATCGCCATCGTGAGGTAGGGCCTACCCTGTCAAACGCAAATGTCGAGCCCTACCAGTGACCCTTACCAGTGAAACTTACTTTGTTTTTATGTTCATATAATTTTCGTAACATGACGACAGTAATTATAGCAAATTTAATAAAAATCATTGTATCTTGGGAACTAGGTACAGATTGTAAACAAAATAAACAAAAGAAGGTAGCTTTTGTTTCTAGAAAATCTGTTTTGAAAAGCTCTGCATCCACCGCTTGCTTGATGTATCATGAGAAATTAACTATAAGTAATTATGTTGACATTATTTTATTATCGCATGATAATATTATGAAGTGAAGAATAAATAAGGTGACCACCGGTTTGACCGGTACAGTACCGTTTTCATAACACTTGTACCGGTGTCCCAAGAAACTAATAAAAATTACGTTTTTGTACCGGTTTGCAATTTTAGTGAGAAAGTGACCTGGTATTTTCTTAACTATACCGTGCATGGAAAGATTATGTTTTATAAAAATATGCTCCTCTGATAATACTTATAGTAAAAACAATGAAATAGTTCTTCCACTTCCAAGAAGATAATTCATTTTCTCTAGGGGTTTGCGAGTATTATTAATGATTTTGGTGGAGGTGCCGGGTCGCGCACGTGTGTGAAAACGTAAAAATCGTTAGGCCTATACATTTTTGACGCTACCTTACAAATGCTGATAACTTACCACAATAGAAATAATATAAGTCTTATGATACAAATTTATATTCATTTAGGAAGTTTTGAACTTTTTCGGGGAACAAAATATAATAAAAATATGTCACTATAGTGTTTGTGCACAAACGCAAAAATGTGACTTTTTATCAATTTTACTTTGATATTCAATGCCAATTTACGAGAACGTTTGAAAACATATTGTTGGTTTATCAGTCTTAAAAACATGCTGTCACATGTGTTATAATACTTCAATGCACAGATAATTATACGAAGTCGCCGAGATAGTGCATGACATGCGTTTTGCTTGCTCATGCTTTGACATGTGAATGCTGTGGGATATAGAAGTTGAGCCAAGCATTTCATTCTTTCTCCCTAGTTTCACATAGAAAAGAAGTAAGATCATTTCGCCTGTTGACAAGCGCTAAGCCAACCATTTACCATCATATTTAAGTTTATCAATCCTTGAGTTACAAAGAGACCATCGACGGACGCGTCGGGTATGGGAATGAGGCAGCTGCTAAGGGTTGTCGCGTGTAGTCGTAAAATAGACCATCCTAGAAGCTGAGGGTTTTTTACCTGCTGTATTCTCTTCCTGTTCTATTGTTCTATTTATTTATTGATATTTTTTGTTCAATTACAAATATCTAATAACGTTGATAAAATATTAAGCGTGAGTCTTGAATTTCATTTTTGGGACGAAATTCAAAACTGACTGAGTTACGGATAATGCTTCTATAATATATTTTGATAGTATTATTTAGTAATAAAATAATATTTATATATTTCAGTCAGTTTTGATCGTAGACACTAGGGAAAAAAAACGCATTTCATAACTCAAGCTATACATTTGAACCACGTTATTAAATACATGCAATTTTAAAAAAAATATTTCGCTGTCATCACAATAGATTTGAAATGTGTGGAGGCAGGTAGAAAAAACCCATGTTCGCTCCCAAGTTCGGTCACGCCAAAAAAGGGGGAAAGGGAAAAATGCAGACAATAGACGGGACGACCGATCCCGGTCTCGTCCGCCGATGGTCACTTTGTATCTCAAGGATAGATAAACTTTAGTTAGCCACCCACCCAGCAAGCCGGAAGTTTTTCGTCGATTTTACGCAATATTTTAACACAGAACTGGTTATCGGATCGGGCTGATTTTTTTTTGTAGATCATGAACCACATATCAGGTCATACACCGAGTTTCAAGATTGTAAATTTTTCGGGGCGGCGTGTGCAGATAGCTGAAAACCCCCCAACTCGGGTGGGAGTAAACAGGGTCGAGTTAGCCATCGCCTAGCTTGGCTGCGGGCGAACGACCGTCGCCCTAGATTACGTTCCAGTAGAAGCCATACAAGAATGTCATGCACACTTTAACATGCCTACGTGCTACATAATAAATGAATATTTGACGTGACATGTGTCAGAAAATTTAAGTAATTGATTCAAATTATTACATATTTAAATTATGTTAGAAGTTTTATTGCCAATTTGTCTGTTACATGTGTTCGGTTTGGCCCCCGGACCTCACAGTGAATAGTAGTACTCTGCGCGACAGCGGAAGTAAATAAGACGCGCGGCCGAACAAACGCATGTCATGCACTATCTCAGCGACTTCGTATAACTATCTGTGCATTGTAGTATTATAATACATGTGACAGCATGTTTTTAAGACTGATAAACCAACAATATGTTTTCAAACGTTTTCGTAAATTGGCATTGAATATGAAAGTAAAATTGATAATAAGTCACATTTTTGCGTTTTAGGCCAATTTAAATACTCTAAACTATTTTTAATGGGTAAATGTGGGTATTCACTGGAACGGTCGATTCGTCTACTAAATAATCGTACAAAGTTATTGATTTAGAACAAGGATCAAAATGGTGAAACGTCATGCGGAAGCGTCGCGGCGCGCTCAAAACGCCAAAACGGCATGTAGAACAAGGCGGATTCTTTTCGTATACGGTTTATGGTATGTATTTTGAATTAGGATTTCTAAAAAGTATAATATCATCTTGTTCTACCGCCGGTAGGGGTCCAACTTTCATAACTTGCCGATTGCCGCTGCACGGATGCGAGAAAGCCTTCGCCATTAGAGTAATTTGCACTGGAAAGTTATAAAAATTGATTCCGTCACAAATTATAAGTGAACAACAATAATGGAATGAGTAAAAAAAAGTAAAAAAGTTTTCCTAGACGGGGCTCGAACCGACGTCCTCTCGCATGCAAAACAAGAGCTCTAACCACTCGGCCAACAATGACCACGGTAAACGTGCGGTCTAGAGTGATATTTATACAGATGCACGATAACTTGCGATAAGCGTAAACATTTGTCATGACTATTAGGACACTGTTAATAGTTATAAAACGTTCTGTCGATATTTCTAGAGTGTAATTTACGTCTCTTTTCACAAGATGTGCATTATAATTATTTATTTTGTCATTAAAAACTTCGGATGTGGCAGTCAGTCGCATGAAATCATCCAACTCGCCACCAAATAATATCTCGTGGTTTGAAACGTGGCTGGTAATGCGGGTAGCCTAGGACCCTTGGGGAGAAGACGCAACTGTATTGACAGAGCTACCGATAGCGGACGATTTAGTTTAGGTAGTCACCGCAAAATTTGAAAGCGCTCGGCCCTGCTTCCGACTCTTAATGCAGTGAGATAATGATGCGAGAGAAGTTGAGCCAAGCTTTTCATTCTTTCTCCCTAGTTTCGCATTAGAAAGAAGTAAGATCATTTCGCCTGTTGACGAGCGCCAAGCCAACCATTTTTGTGGTAAAAAGTACAATTTTTAAACTAATTTCATCAAACAAATTCTTGGATATTGAATTTGGTTCATTACGAGAACTCCAAAAAGTCAATGGCCATATTTTTTTAAATGATTTTTTGAGTTTAAATATTTTACTTTTTTACCACGCGAATGGTTGGCTTTGGCGCTGGTCAACAGGCGAAATGATCTAACTTCTTTTCAATGCGAAACTAGGAAGAAAGATTGAAGAGCTTGGCTCAACTTGTATATCTCACAGCATTCACAGCCGAAGACTTGTGAAGGAGAGCTTGGCTGCTGTTTTTTTAGAACACATTTTTGTATTTGTGGGGGATATTACAACCTTATGCTGGTTTTCCAAAAACTGTCTACATTTCTTCTTACTCCTCAAAATACTCCCGTCTAGACCTCTACTTATCCAAATACATTATGCGCTCTCACTCCTTGGTACATGTTTTAATCGATAAAGATAATTGATTTTAAGTATTATCAAAAAGGTACTGGTACAAATGTCATGGTGGTAGTACAGAACATAGTTATTTAAAAAAAAAATGACTTCGTATATATGGTAAAAAATAATTTCAAAGTATCGATTAAAAGTCGCAACTTTTGTGGACTTCGGGGATTTAAATGGAAAAAAGGGTACCATATGTATCAGAAAATAAAAATAATGTTCAGTCGAAGCGAAAAAACTATACGAACATTATATTTGATAATGTTTACGGATGCTATTAAATGAAGACATGCAATACATACATCGATCCTTGCAGTGTTAAAATCAGGCATAATACCGGGGGGGGGGGGGCGAAATTTTGGAATGGGATTGAATGATTTCAATGAATATCAATAATGTTATTCAATGAAGGCCTATATTCAATGTATACATATGATAATCATATAATGAAATAACTGTATAAAAGTTGAGACACTTAAGTTTTTTGGATCTATAGTATCGACTGCACAAAAACTGCATTATTGTTTAATTGCATTTTTTCTAAATCGTACCAAACGCACTATAAAACCTGATTTTCAACATTTTCGCCTGCGGTGCTTTTCTTGAGGGGCTTCGCTTCCCAAACCCCCCGTACTTAGAGCCTTTAAAATATCCCCTGAAATATCATATATTCCCCCGAGATGAAATGCCTGAATTCAATACTCCTTGCAAAATGTGGAATATTATAAATGCGCGTAGATTGGTAATTCATCCTTTCTCAGTGTTTATAAGCATGTGAATTTTTATTGCACATAAAACGTTGATAAATGATATTAATAACAAACAATGTATAACATTTTATTTGAGTAGTAATAAAAAAATTTGTATAAATTTGCAAACAAAATAACAAAATCAAAATAGTGTATGCTTTCTTATTTTTATTTTTATCATCATAATAATCAAGAATCGAGAAAAAAAGTTCTGCTGCAATTTGTTTGGGGTCAAAAGTTAGTATAATTGGACCACCGAGTGCTTATTGTGAGATAAATGTGACAAGTTTTTTTATAACCGAGAGCATCGTCGAATGTTCTTAAAAATGTAACGGATAAGTCAAATGAATCACCAGTCCGATACCAAAGAGCTCTTTAAAAATATACCTGATACCACGTCCGAGTTGTATCAGGTGAGTGACTAGAGTGCTCGCAAAGAGCTCACAGACTTGTACCCAGAGTTGAATTTAGGGTTTTCAGCCCGGGGGGGCTATATAACATCCAGGGGATACTATATAGGGAACAAGTACGGGGGGCTTTGGGGCGAAGCCCCCCTACAAATGCGCTGCAGTCGAAAAATTTAAAAACAGGTTTTTGGAGTGCGCTTGGTGCGTTTTAGAAAAAAGTAGTAGCGTGAATGCAAAACCAAAATAATACAGTTTTTGTTCAGTCCATACCAGAAACTATAAACATTGTGTTTCAACTTTTACACGGTTATTTGATTATGTGATTATCAAATATCAATGTCTAATATAATTCATAATTCATTAATTGTATATAGGCGTATATTGAAAATACTGTACCTATATTGTACTAAACACCTACTAATAGTTCTTAGTTATTTTTTCATCACCGGGTGGCAATCGTAAGTTCCCGGCGGGAGGGGGTGGGGGAAGGGGGAGTGGATTATGCCTGAATTCAACACAGCTTGTACCAGAATACTCCTTAGTAGAGTGCTCACAACTATCCACGCGTCTGCAAAGCGATCTAGAAGCTTATAAGCAAACGAAATACTAAAAATTAGATTCGATTAATCGTTTAAAAAAATACTAATTTTTACTACCTTTTCCCTACATCAATCGATATTCGATAGCGGTAGCCTGTTACTGAATACACAGCATACGTTAAATTTATACAAAATATAGAGTTACAACTTTAATCATGGTGACTTGAACTCGATCCGAATGGAACACGTTGCATCTGTAAGCAAACACGTCGTCTGTAGTGCCACAGAAGACGCTGAAGTCGACAGAGAAATACCACATAGGATACAACAGCAAATCGACGCAACGCACTTGCTCACAATTGATTTATTTGTTTATTTATTTACCTTTATTAATAATATTATCCTTGTGTTTTAATAGTACTGTTTAGTACTTGATAATATTTATACAGTACTTAGTTTTTTAGTTACGCAATGATTATATGGAAGCAGTAATTACTATACTATACCTTTGATGTTCGAGCAAACTTTTGCAGTGTCAGAATGCAAGTACGTGTTCTATCTCTTACTCTATAGTTTTGAGAAGTACTTGAAGTTCTAGTGTTTTATGTTTTTTTCTGTTTTGATTGTTTTTGTGTTAGTTTGTTGTAGCATGTTAAATGCTTCTCATAATGATCTTCAGACAACGTACATAGATAGGTCCTTACCTGAGTCTAGGGGAGCTTCCCAGTAAACACCGAGTGCTTATTGTGACTTGTCCTCGAGAGCATACCATTGACCCTCTGCGGAACCGTCTATGCCGAGCCCATCCACCATGATGTCAAGCAGGATGGTCCGCCTGTTGGTCACGGGAATTAGAGGGACCCACATGCCAGAGAGTGTATGTGCGTGTGTGTGTTGAAATATCACAGCCCTACCTGTACCTAATGTGACCAGCCTGTGTTACGCGACCTAGTGATTTATCTCGTTGTCGTCTTCGTCGACTTTGTCGTTTTAAGACGCATAAGATCAGCTTCGCACCCTAAAATATGTTCCCCCAACTTCCGTTGCTTGAGTCTCTCGCAAACTCGTTCATCTAATTATCACAGAGGAAATTAATGTTTGATTGATTTTCTCGATGTCGTACAAAAAAGAGGGAGTTACAGCATCGTGGGAGTCCATTGAATGTTTCTTGTTATCTACAAATAACTTCTCCTCAGAAAAGAAGTTCAGAAGTAAAGATAACATTTTCGTAAAGATGGCACAATCGCTATTTTTGAAGACGCCATTGTTTTAAATATTTATATCGAACCTGTTCGATGGCGCCTTTAAACCATAAAACCACGGTTCAATCTGTTATCTGTGATAAAACCTGTTAGCCGGCTTCCCACAACGCGTTGCTCTGGAGCCCACGGGTGGACAGCTTGGCCTTCCCGTCGGTTGTCGGTAATTTCCATCGAGCTCGATGGTATTTTCACGGGCCGAGAGAACGCGACCGGCTATACTTAGTTGCAACTTTTAAAGGAACCAAACCGGACGTAGTGGTTGAAGATTGGAGGGGTCATATTTGAGCGCGGGCAAATGAAATATAGCCCCAGCCAGTGCTGCCATATTGCTCGGACCTCTACCACATGAATGTGTGAAGATGTGTTTGTGTTTGAAAAGAAGACCGACGCAAACTATACACATTGGCAGACTATTTTTCAATTTATTATTATTGAGGTTTAAATCGCCATGGATCTAGCTGATTTTGTAAGAAGTTCTCAGTTGACACGGACAGGATGTCTCTTTAAAATTTCAGCGCAAACTATTAAACGATTCGGCTGATTTTCGATGGACGCACAGACCCACCCACAGAACTACAGAATAAGCGCCGTTTGAGTTGAATGGAGATCCTCAGTCTTTACGCTCCCTCGTCCTCGTCCAATAAACAATTTAATTTGAAGCCTCACATTTGACTCAGTTTGCAAAAAGCTAAGAAGTTGCGTCAACCTCTAATTGGATAGCGGGGCTCCGCTCCCTGTGTAAATCCCTGTGTAAAAAATAAATCAAATGTACATTATTTTAAACTATTTATAACAATATGTATTTTATGATGACTTTGTAAAGACAATTGCAAGAACGGGTATTTGTTTTAACACGAGATGCACATGAGCAGTGATTAAACTGTGGTATACAGAAGGCAGTAAAAATAAGTACAAAGATGTTTACCTATAATCGTGACGTAACATGCCCTTTGCGGCGTTGCGCGGGAAAGAGCCAAGGTTCAACCATGGACTTATACTAGGAAAACGCTTCCGCCGCGTTGTTGGATGAGCGTAATTGGTGCATTGAGCTGCCATGTGTTATGCGGATTTTCTGTTGTTCTGTGAAAAAATCATTACTAAGTTGAAGATTTTTTTTAATTAAATTTAATTTAATAAAAAATTAACTTAAATTTTAAATTTTTTTAATAATCGTAATTTAAAAAAGGAAAAAATCGTAATATTGAAATTTTCATACAAATAATTATTCGATTGCGCACAAATTTTACACGAATATATTAATTCATCAAATTAAGGTTCTGTGAAAAAATCATTACAATAGGATAAAGAATGTAGGTGTTATAAGTCAAAGAAATGTTTTAAACTAGGGAAACGCCAAAGTCGTTGTTAGACGAGTGAGAGAGCCACGTGTTGAGTACCCGTGAACATTAATTGGATTTAAGTTAGGTAATTATATTGTGGTGTAAATAATAGGTTTTTTTAAGTTTTTAAGTTTAAGGGCACGTCAACTGTCCGGCCATAATGCGCCACTTTAGCCAATGATAGGCTAGGGAGGTCTTAGGTAGGGGAAGATAAGTAATGTGTGTGTAATGTGTGTGTGTTGTAATGTGGTGACTCAACACATGGCTCACTCACTCGTCTAACAACGACTTTGGCGTTTCCCTAGTATAATCTTTATACAAACATTTGTGGTCACAGACCCTTGTTGAACAGATAGGCTACACCCCAGGCTAAATGAAACGGCCGGTGTATGACTCTTATAGATAGATATATATTTTTATTCACTTAGACTAGTACAGTGTACAAGTATAACTCTTTGCAGAGAAAGTGAATAGTCTATAATTAATAATTAATAATAAAGTGATAGTAATTATAATGATATACACAGTGTTAGAAGAAAGAATAGTTGAATATAAAGCAATTTTTGATGTGATATTGTGATAATAATTGCTGATGGCACAGAAAACAGCAATGATGTACAGGAGAATGTGTCTAGTATATATATGATGATTGATTGATTGATAAGTGTTTATGGTAAAGTAGAGTAGATGCAAAATATGCCCTACTAGATTAAGAATTCATATAGAATAAAGAAAAATTGGATATAAAGCAATAATTGATATGATATTGTGATAAGAATTGCTAATGGCACAGAAAACAGCAATGATGTACAGTAGAATGTGTCTATAATATATAATTGATATATATATATATATATATATATATATATATATAATATATATATATATATATATATATGTGTGTGTGTGTGATGATTGATTGATTAGTGTTTATGTTAAAGTAAAGTAGATGCAAAATAATAGAATGCCCTACTAGATTAAGAATTCATATAGAATAAAGAAAAGTTGGATATAAAGCAATATTGATGTGATATTGTGATGAGAATTGCTGATGGCACAGAAAACAGCAATTGGAGGATGTACAGCAGAATGTGTCTTATATACCTGCACAATCCAAGGAAGCGTGTAAGCACATATATATTATTATATATAGAAGTTTGTTACATCATTTCGGCTAAGGGAACATTTGAAAATTTTAAATTACAGTGCTTGTTTGTGGTTATACTCTAGATAATTTGTAAATATTATAATGAAAAAATGAATTAACTGCAAATATTTACATTGAGAGGTAGTCATTGATGGAGTAAAAGCTGTTTGCTGTAAGATATGATTTCAACTTATGTTTAAAGGAAGACAGGGTGGGAGAGGTTAGAACAGGTACTTCCTCCAGCGTCAATGTATGAAAAATTAAAGACGATTCCGTCTGGGTTCGGGGTAGAATTGGCCCAGAGCATGGCTCTGCTAATCGTAAAAGGCGATTCAAGAGAAAAGGTCCACCTCGCAAACATCAGCTAATAAGAGGGAAGAATATTTTACTCCCCAAAACCAGAGGCGAGCTCTGGCAATCGTCGTCGGGGACACCTCCCCCTTCCCTTGACGACCTCCCCGACGACGGTGACAATGACACAACGAACGATGACAAAGACAATGACGACCACGACGTGAAAAATCCCCCTTCCTCCCCTCTTACCCATGGCTGGTTCTGACCGGTATGGGCCCCTCCTCCCCAACCCCTAGGCTGGAGTCGTGCATTATGACCTAACGGTTGACGCGTCCTTCATCCAAATAAACCAAAAAAAATTATTTAGGCCTAGGCGAACAGAGAAAGTGGTTTATAAATTTTGGGTTTCAGGGTGCGTCAACCGTTCGTCGTCGTCCAATTATGAAAAACGTCTGGTCCCATACGTCCCCCGTTTTAGTTTGGATTAAGGGTGCGACAACCGCTAGGTCAAAATCACCACTCATGCCTAGAGGATATAGGGAGGAAAATCCCATGCTGGTGCTGGTCAGAAATAGCCACGGGTAAAGGTGAAAGAAAAGGGAGGGTTCTCGCGTCGTGGTCGTCATCGTCTTTGTCATCGTTCGTTTTGTCCTGGTCGTCGTCGTTGGGAAGGTCGTCAGAGAATATGGGGGGTCCCCGACAACGACTGCCAGAGCTCGCATTCTAGTTTCGGAAAGTAATATACTGCCCTACTTACCAGCTGATGTTTTCGAGATAAAATACGTCGCACTGTTTCTTGTAGATCATCACCAGCCCAAACGAAGTGTATAATAGTATCCTTGATAAGCCAGCAATGGCCCAGCATCATTAACAGAATGACGTAAGAAATGAAAACAAAATAATAATAAACATTTACTTGGTTCATCTGATCGCAAACTTTCACAGGCTGTGTTCTATTTTACTAATGGGTATTTTAAACATTTGCAATCTTAGTTCACATTTTTCACATTTTTATTTCTTGTGAGCTTAAATCGCAACAGATATTGCTCATTTTGTTAGCAGTTCTCAGTTACCTGGTCACGGATGTGTGTTTAAAATTTCAGCTCAATCTATTTGGCTGTTCGGCCGGATGAGCTCGGACAGACAAACATTTAACATACATTGGACAATGCTCACGGCCAAGGACCGATCGAGTATTGTTCGGAAAGACTTCGTTACGCTGCGCTCACTCGTCTAAAAAGAAAAAATCGTAAAATTTCGATTTTTCACAAGAAATAATTTTTCGATTGCGCTCAAATTTCACACGAATACCTTAATTCATATAATAAAGGTTCTGTGAAAAAATCATTTCATTCAGATACTATAAGGTTTTAGGTTTAAGGTAGGTGTTATAAGTTGAAGAATTTTTTTTTTAATCGAAAAAAAATCGTAAAATTGCGATTTTCATGAGAAATAATTTTTTGATTGCGCTCAAAAACGTGGCAGTTTTTAGTTCAGAGATTTCGAAGGTCTCCAGAAAATTTCATCGCAATTGGAGTATCGGTTTAGCCGGAATCGTGTTAACAGACACACAAAAATACAAACAGAAAAAAAAGAAAAAAAAAGAAAAACATTCCGGATTTTTTTCTCCAGTGTAGTGAAATGGAATCTTTGCTTCGCTCGCTACGCTCATCCAAATAGTAACTGGCAGTTTTTGGATGAGCGTAGCGAGCGAAGCGAAGATTCCATTTCACTACACTGGAGAAAAAAATCCGGAATGTTTTTTTTTTTCTTCTTTCTTTCTTTCTTTCTGTATTTTTGTCTGTCTGTTAACACGATTCCGGCTTAACCGATACTCCGATTGCGATGAAATTTTATGGAGGCCTTTGAAATCTCTGAACTAGAACTGCCACGTTTTTGAGCGCAATCAAAAAATTATTTCTCATGAAAATCGCAATTTTACGATTTTTTTCGATTTTTAAACAATTTCTTCGACTTATAACACCTACATGCTTTATCCGATTGTAATGATTTTTTCACAGAACCTTAATTTTATGAATTAATATATTCGTGTGAAATTTGAGCGCAATCGAAAAAATATTTCTCATGAAAATCGCAATTTTACGATTTTTTTTAAATTTTTAATATTCCTTCTACTTATAACGCCTACATGCTTTATCCGATTGTGATGATTTTTTCAAAGAACCTTTATTTTATGAATTATTATAGTCGTGTAAAATTTGTGAGTAATCGAATAATTATTTCTTATGAAAATTTCAATATTACGATTTTTTCCCTTTTTTAAAATTACGATTAATTAAAAAAAATAAGTTAATTTTTTATTTAATTTGATTTAATTTAAAAAAAATTCAACAAAGTTCTGATTTTTTCACAGAACAACAGAAAATCCGAAAAACACATGGCAGCTCAATTCACCAATTACGCTCATCCAACAACGCGGCGGGACTTAAGCGTTTTCCTATTAATAAGTCCATGGTTAAACGTTGTACCTCAATAGAATTGAGACTATTTACGTCGGATTGGTTTGAATTACGGCAACGATGTTTTTAGGTGATTGACTATTAACTCCGTAGTCCGTAAACCTTCGCCCATATTTTAGAGTAAAGAGCCTTTCGTATATCTAAAGATTCAGACACTTATGGGAGGAGAAACTAACAAAAAAGACAACTGTAAGTGATTTTGAGAGTGTTTCAAGCCATCTTTTACTCATCTTCGTACCCCGACAAAATTGGAGTTAGTATATTCCTAAGGTTCCTAAAAGCCCAGATGATTTTTCAAAATTTATTTAAAATGATATAAAGGCTGGCCGTCTCGAAAACATCCGAAATCCACTGTCTGCATAAAATGACCGGTGTACCATCGCACCGCGTTATGGCTGTCTTTATTACTAGGAAAACGCTTAAGTCCCGCCGCGTTGTTGGATGAGCGTAATTGGTGAATTGAGCTGCCATGTGTTTTGCGGATTTTCTGTTGTTCTGTGAAAAAATCAGAACTTTGTTGAATTTTTTTTTAAATTAAATCAAATTAAATAAAAAATTAACTTATTTTTTTTTAATTAATCGTAATTTTTAAAAAGGAAAAAATCGTAATATTGAAATTTTCATAAGAAATAATTATTCGATTACGCACAAATTTTACACGAATATATTAATTCTTAAAATTAAGGTTCTGTGAAAAAATCATTATAATCGGATAAAGCATGTAGGTGTTATAAGTCGAAGAAATTTTTTTAAAATCGAAAAAAATCGTAAAATTGCGATTTTCATGAGAAATGATTTTTCGATTGCGCTCAAAAACGTGGCAGTTCTTAGTTCAGAGATTTCGAAGGCCTCCATAAAATTTCATCGCAATCGGAGTATTGGTTTAGCCGGAATCGTGTTAACAGACAGACAAAAATACAGAAAAAAAACATTCCGGATTTTTTTCTCCAGTGTAGTGAAATGGAATCTTCGCTTCGCTCGCTACGCTCGCTACGCTCATCCAATACTTACACATTTTATTCAGAATACAGCTATATTGTAAAAAAAAAAACGACATTGTAGTGATGTTGCACTGGCGTACGTGCATTTTATATGTCTAGAAAAGCAAGCTAACAGCAATGCTTGTCTACCATCACCATCTCTATTTTCTAACATTTTCCTCCGTGCCCCTATGAATTATTTTAAAGACAATGGTTTTGGTTATTGAAAATAAAAATTTTTGTTTGTTATTTGCCTGGACTGTGAAAATGCAGTGCCTAAGGTGTATAGAATCTTGCACGCTCAAGCTACGAACATCCAAATTCCGCTCGGAGATTGAATAAACCTTGCAATCTTTACACGTATTTCGTACTGAATGTTTTCACTTTGTTGTTTTATGTTGTTTTATGCATTGTCTCAGATGATAGACTACACTGCATAATATTATGCATTTCAAAACATGTTTAATAATTTTTTAAATACAATCCAGAAATTACAAAATCTTTCCCGACCAGGGGATTGGACCCAGGTCTCCCACATTTCGGGTATAATGGCGTCTTAGCCAAAACTAGACTAGGAAAACGCCAAAGTCGTTGTTAGACGAGTGAGGGAGTCATGTGTTGAGTACCCGGGAACATTTGCATTTAAGTTTGATAATTATATAGGTATAATAAATAGGGTTTTTAATTTTATTTGGCATAAGAGCGCGTCAACTGTAAGGCTATAATGCTCCACTCTAGCCTTTGATAGACTAGGGAGGCCTTAGGTAGGGGGAAGAAAGAAAATGTTACCGGGTTCTCAACACATGGCTCTCTCACTCGTCAAACAACTACTTTGGCGTTTTCCTAGTCTATTATCAACCCTATAGATAATAATATACGTGAGAATCAACACACTATCTCAACACATTCACATATCACACTTTTTATATGCAAACACTATAGGAATGACTTATATGTGTATGCTATCCAAACGTGATTCATTAAAAGGTGAGCAAATGTGTCAAATTTTAGTTTTAATTGAATTCAGAGTTAATTCACTATCGTGATTATAACACGCCAAACATCTGAAATCTGTGTGAAGTTATTGTTCTGCCACTTTTAAAACCTTATAAACAGAGATTAGAGCAGCGTCGTCGGTGAACATGAGTGTAAAGCAGTGCTTAATATATTTACAAATCTCGTTTACGTAAATCAAATAAGAAATTGGTCCAAAAATTGAGCATTGTGCTACAACAGTATTAGATTCTTTCTCATAGCTATAAGAATCCACCACCTTAACCACAATTTTCCTACTATTAAGGTAGCTTCTAAACCAGTTTAAAATGTTGCCACGTATTGCAATATTTTCTAAGCATTCTAAACGTTTCTCGTGGTTCAACCATTCAACGTATCAAACGCTTTCTTAAAATCTATCTAATCTAACACGTGGAAGCTCCTTATTAATGATATAAAACTTTTCGAGATATGTTGTTAATTGATCTGCAATGCAACGTTCTTTTATTTTTTCTAGAACAGGTAGCAACGCAATTGGTCTATAATTTTCAAAGAGTGTGTGATCCCCTTTTTGTACATGGGTCTCACTATTGATATTTTAAGTTCATCAGGCACAACTCCTTTTATGAACAAATTAATTAGGTGAGCAATTACCGGATAAATTTAGTCGCATATTATTTTAAATCTACTACACGGGTACCGTCAATACCAGATGACTTTTCAGAGTTCATTCTTGCAATATAGTAACAACCCTTTCACTGGTTACACGTGGCATGATTGCATCTTGTGAATATTTTTGCAGTTTTAATTTCACAAGAATGGTTTAAACTTTTAACCGAGTTTATAAAAGAATCAGCAAATTTGTTAATAAATTTCCTTTTGAGTGTGTGTTTTGCCTCCATAGGTTATTCACTACCACATCGACCGAACTTTTTTCTATTTTCCTAGAATTTCATTTTTGGTTTGCCACGTCTTTAAGATTATTTAGATTTTGTTTTAATTTGCTCCTGTAGTACTTTCGCTTTGAATTTAAAATGAGTTTACTTACTTTGATCCTGAATATAACATAATCATGCCTTAATGCTTCGATTTTTTTGGATGAGCGAAGCGAAGACTTCAATTTCACTGCCCCCCCCCCCAAAAAAAAAATTTAGCTAGTTTTTTTTTGTCTGTTTCTTCGCACGATTCCGGGCAAACGGCATAAGCGATCATGATGAAAATTGAAGGGGACCTTCGAAATCTCTAAACTTAGAAGTGTATTGTTTTTGGGTACAATCGAAGAAATATTTCTCATGAATATCGTACTTTTACGATTTTTTTCGATTTTTAGTGCGATATTTTCGTGTCATTTGGGCCGATTCTGACCAAACGGGTAGGGCTACAACGTTCATATTATACATGGACATTAAGGTTATGGTCATGTAGTACCTTTTGAAAGAAAAAGTTGGAAAAATTAGCCAGAATCCATAGAAATAAAGCTTTTAATATAAGTTTTTTACGGTTTAGTGCGATATTTTCGTGCCATTTGGGCCGATTATGACCAAACGGGTGGGGCTACAACGTCCATATTATACATGTACATTTAGGTTACGGTGATGTAGTACCCTTTGAAAAAAAAGTTGAAAAAGTTAGCCAGAATCCATAGAAATAAAGCTTTTAATATAAGTTTTTTACGGTAAATAATAACATTTGACAAGTAACAATAGAAACTTGACAATAATCACCTACAATGCATAGGCAGCAAAGCAAACACTTAAAAAGTAATGATATCCCACGCAAACTAAATACTTAAAAAAAGCTCATCCACCAACACGGCGGGACTTAAACGTTTTCCTAGTAATAATGAATCTCTCTGAAAAATAATTTTTCAAGGTCAACTTTCATCCACGTCTTCCGATTTGATGTTGATTTGATGATGTATACTTGATAATTTAAATGTAAAATAAGAAATAAGGAAACACGAGTGTTATTCTTGATGAGTGTCTTAATACTTTTGATACAACAAATGTTAGTTTTAGGTACCTGCTTCCATATATACAATACATACCACATAATTATTTGCAAGGAAAATAAAATAAATAAATTACAAGACAGACCCGTTTGAGTTCCGTAGTAATATTCTTTCACTGCGCTCCCTCGACTAGGAAAACGCCAAAGTCGTTGCAAGACGATGGATAGATTTTTTAAGTTTATTTGGATTAAGGGCGAGTCAACCTTAGGTAATAATGCGTAACTCTAATCCTGGGGATATGGGAAGGAGAGTCCCATGCTGGTCAGAACCAGCCATGGGTAAAGGAGGAGGGAAAGGGGGGCCGGTGTGTAGGGGATAGAGTTTCCACGTCGTGGTCGTCATCGTCTTTACCATCGTTAGTGTTGTCATGGTCGTTGTTGTCGGGAAGGTCGTCAATGGGTTGGGGAGGGGTCCACGACGACGACTGCCAGAGCTCGCCTCCAGTTCAGGGAGTAAAATACTCCCTTGTACTAGCTGATGTTTGCGTGATGGACTTTCCCTCTTTCGTCGCCTTTTACTATTAGCAGAGCCATGCTCTAAGCCAAATTCTTTTTCGACGAATCTTTTTCGACGTATAACACCGAATCATTTTCGACGCTTTTCCACCGGAATAACGCCGAATGCTTTTCGACGCTATTCCACCGGAATAACGCCGAATCGTTTTCGACTTCTACGGGAATAACTCCGAATCGTTTTCAACTTAATTCCACCGGAACAACGCCGAATTAGTTCTTATTTATATTTAACTAGTTTATTAAGCGAGCGAAGCGAGCGTTTCCATTTGACTCTGCCGGAAAAATTAGTCACTGTTTTTTGTTTTTTTTTGTTTGTTTGTTTGTATGTCTCGCGATAACGTTCGAACGGAGGCTCGGATCGAGTTGAAATTTTGACCATCCGCAAGCTTCGTTCTCGATTGAATGCCATAAGTTTTGTGGCAAAATCGTTCAAAAAGTTAAAAAGTTACATTAAAGTTAATCGAAAGTTTTTTTTCAAACTAAATGGCGACAAAATCTGAGATAGCCAAATCATTTAGAATGTCCGTCCGGTCACGAATATGTTAATTTTATTTTGATCCGATAAGTAGTGTAGATGGAAATTACATTATAACAAAAGTAACGTTGCCATGGCAACGAAAAGACGCGCGAAGTTTCTAATGCACTGCCACCTCGAAGTAATCAAAATCCAACCAAATACAAAAATTTGTAAAAAAAAAAAACGGCAGCCATGCAAGCTCTCCTTCAAAAGTCTTCGGCTGTGAATGCTGTGAGATATAGAAGTTGAGCCAAGCTTTTCATTCTTTCTCCCTAGTTTCGCTTTTAAAATAAGTAAGATCATTTCGCCTGTTGACGAGCCCCAAGCCAACGATTTCTGTGGTAAAAAAGTAAAAATTTTTTAACCCGAAATCATAAAAAAAAAATTGTTATTACATCTTTTTGTTGTTCGTTCGCTATCAAGGTGTGAATGATTAAATTTTGTTGAGTTCAAAGTTGTTTTTTCACATTTTTGGGCCCACGGTCCCCCCAAAGATACCCCTTAAATAAAAAAATTAATGAATAAATTTTTATTTACAGACTACCCACTCAGTTATATAACTGATTTTCAGTGGGGGACTTTAAATCAAAGCGACCAAGCCAACCCTGCAGGCCGCGACGCAATCGACGAGTGAGCGATAACCAACCAAAGATCGATATTTTTAATAGGAAATATATCAATCAGTGGTATGGACAGTGCGAACACCCGCGGATCAACGCCAGAATCAACAAGGCCGATTCAGAACAACTATGAAATTTATTATGTGCTTCGTTGCTAGGACGGCTCCAAAGTCACCGTTTACAAACTCCTAAGACAAGAACTGATAGACTTAAGTCCAAATCAGAAGTTAAAAAACTTCTGACTTTAGCGGGAATCGCACCCTGGCCCTTCTGCATTGGAAGCAGATACGCTAACAACAAGACCAACGCACTAGCATAAGCACTAGATATTTATAATGGTTAAGAGCATGTTTAATTTCAAGCTTGTATACAAATTACTACGCCTGAGTAATTACGCGTTTTGATTTTGCTAGGACGGCTCCAAAGTCACCGTTTACAAACTCCTAAGACAAGAACTGATAGACTTAAGTCCAAATCAGAAGTTAAAAAACTTCTGACTTTAGCGGGAATCGAACCCTGGCCCTTCTGCATTGGAAGCAGATACGCTAACAACAAGACCAACGCACTAGCATAAGCACTAGATATTTATAATGGTTAAGAGCATGTTTAATTTCAAGCTTGTACAAATAACTACGCCTGAGTAATTACGCGTTTTGATTTTGATTTTGATTTTGATTTTGATTTCCCCGGTCCCAATTGCCCGGTTTTTGTTATATGAGGTACATCTGAGTGTGGCCCAAGTTTCAAAGTTCTAAGATGAACCGTTTTCTCAGTAAAGCGTATTTTTCATAAGAGTACGGAATTACCTACTTTTGATAATTTTGGTTTTTTTTCCGGTACCCGTTAACCATTTTGCTTTCCATATTCAAAAGTGATAAAGAATGAGAGATATCAAAATGTATTCCACGTTTGAAACATCTCAGTTTTAGCGTTTTCGCTGAATGATTCATTTCTTAAAGTTCAGATATGTTTTTTGTCATTTTTGGGCCCATGGTCATCCCAAATTTAGCCCCTTGTGTTTTGGACGCAAGATATTTATAATGGTTAATAGCATGTCAAATTTCAATTTTGTACAAATTACCACGCCTTGGTAATTACGCGTTTTGATTATCATCCAAATTTTGATTTTTCTCCGGTCCCTGTTACCCGATTTTGGTTTTGAAAGCAAATGTCACTGCGTCTGAAGTACACCTAAGTGTCGTCCAAGTTTCATAGTTCTAAGATTTGCCGTTTCTCTGTAGGCTAAATTAATCTCCGCGGAGAACTCCTAGCCAGCCAGCCAGCCACCCACCCACCCACTGAGCCACCAGCCAGCCGAAAGGAATTTGACGAAGTTGAGAGCCTTTTTTAACACAGAACGAGTTGTCGGATCGGGTTGATTTTTTTTTGGTATGTCATGGACCACATACCAGGTCATATATACCGAGTTTCAAGATTGTAACTCTTTCGGGGCGGCGTGTGCAGATAGCTGAAAACCCCCCAACTCTCGTAGCTGTATTAGGGCCGGAGTTCGGTGTCGCCTAAGCAGTCGCAATCGCATGTCTGCCGGGCGACGACCGTCGCCCTAGATACTTTCGAGGAAGAGTGTATTATTTGTCACCAAAGGTTTAAATAGTTTTCCCAAGGAGTCAAGGTCCTCTAGATGGCGGTGGATTTTATCCACAAAGTAAAGCTTTACACAGGGGTTTTCCCAAATACCTTGGCAATAATAAATAATATTGGTAACATGGCCCTGTGGACAGCAAACGTAGCAAATTTTAAAATTTAAAAAATGTGCAATGTGGGTCTAGCTATAGCACGTGCTCGCTTATCAACGCGTCCAACTGAGCGTTTCCATTTGACTCTGCCGGAAAAATTAGTCACTGGTTTTGTTTTTTTTTTTTTTGTTTGTTTGTTTGTTTTTTTTGTTTGTATGTCTCGCCATAACGTTCGAACGGAGGCTCGGATCGAGTTGAAATTTTGACCATCCGCAAGCTTCGTTCTCGATTGAATGCCATTAGTTTTGTGGCAAAATCGTTTAAAAAGTTAAAAAGTTACATTAAAGTTAATCAAAAGTTTTTTTTTCAAACTAAACGGCGACAAAATCTGAGATAGCCAAATCATTTAGAATGTCCGTCCGGTCACGAATATTTTAATTTTATTTTGATCCGATAAGTAGTGTAGATGGAAATAACATTATAACAAAAGTAACGTTGCCATGGCAACGAAAAGACGCGCGAAGTTTCTAATGCACTGCCACCTCGAAGTAATCAAAATCCAACCAAATACAAAAATTTGTAAAAAAAAAAAAAACGGCAGCCATGCAAGCTCTCCTTCAAAAGTCTTCGGCTGTGAATGCTGTGAGATATAGAAGTTGAGCCAAGCTTTTCATTCTTTCTCCCTAGTTTCGCTTTTAAAATAAGTAAGATCATTTCGCCTGTTGACGAGCGCCAAGCCAACGATTTTTGTGGTAAAAAAGTAAAAATTTTTAACCCGAAATCATAAAAAAAAATTGTTATTACATCTTTTTGTTGTTCGTTCGCTATCAAGGTGTGAATGATTAAATTTGTTGAGTTCAAAGTTGTTTTTTCACATTTTTGGGCCCACGGTCCCTCCAAAGATACCCCTGAAATAAATAAATTAATTAATTAATTTTTATTTACAGACTACCCACTCAGTTATATAACTGATTTTCAGTGGGGGACTTTAAATCAAAGCGACCAAGCCAACCCTGCAGGCCCCGACGCAATCGACGAGTGAGCGATAACCAACCAAAGATCGATATTTTTAATAGGAAATATATCAATCAGTGGTATGGACAGTGCGAACACCCGCGGATCAACGCCAGAATCAACAAGGCCGATTCAGAACAACTATGAAATTTATTATGTGCTTCGTTGCTAGGACGGCTCCAAAGTCACCGTTTACAAACTCCTAAGACAAGAACTGATAGACTTAAGTCCAAATCAGAAGTCAAAAAACTTCTGACTTTAGCGGGAATCGACCCTGGCCCTTCTGCATTGGAAGCAGATACGCTAACAACAAGACCAACGCACTAGCATAAGCACTAGATATTTATAATGGTTAAGAGCATGTTTAATTTCAAGCTTGTATACAAATTACTACGCCTGAGTAATTACGCGTTTTGATTTTGCTAGGACGGCTCCAAAGTCACCGTTTACAAACTCCTAAGACAAGAACTGATAGACTTAAGTCCAAATCAGAAGTTAAAAAACTTCTGACTTTAGCGGGAATCGAACCCTGGCCCTTCTGCATTGGAAGCAGATACGCTAACAACAAGACCAACGCACTAGCATAAGCACTAGATATTTATAATGGTTAAGAGCATGTTTAATTTCAAGCTTGTACAAATACTACGCCTGAGTAATTACGCGTTTTGATTTTGATTTTGATTTTGATTTTGATTTTCCCCGGTCCCAATTGCCCGGTTTTTGTTATATGAGGTACATCTGAGTGTGGCCCAAGTTTCAAAGTTCTAAGATGAACCGTTTTCTCAGTAAAGCGTATTTTTCATAAGAGTACGGAATTACCTACTTTTGATAATTTTGGTTTTTTTCCGGTACCCGTTAACCAAATTTTGCTTTCCATATTCAAAAGTGATAAAGAATGAGAGATATCAAAATGTATTCCACGTTTGAAACATCTCAGTTTTAGCGTTTTCGTTGAATGATTCATTTCTTAAAGTTCAGATATGTTTTTTGTCATTTTTGGGCCCATGGTCATCCCAAATTTAGCCCCTTGTGTTTTGGACGCAAGATATTTATAATGGGTAATAGCATGTTAAATTTCAAGTTTGTACAAATTACCACGCCTTGGTAATTACGCGTTTTGATTATCATCCAAATTTTGATTTTCTCCGGTCCCTGTTACCCGATTTTGGTTTTGAAAGCAAATGTCACTGCGTCTGAAGTACACCTAAGTGTCGTCCAAGTTTTATAGTTCTAAGATTTACCGTTTTCTCTGTAGGCTAAATTAATCTCCGCGGAGAACTCCTAGCCAGCCAGCCAGCCACCAGCCACCAGCCACCAGCCAGCCGAAAGGAATTTGACGATGTTGAGAGCCTTTTTTAACACAGAACGAGTTGTCGGATCGGGTTGATTTTTTTTTGGTATGTCATGGACCACATACCAGGTCATATACCGAGTTTCAAGATTGTAACTCTTTCGGGGCGGCGTGTGCAGATAGATGAAAACCCACCAACTCTCGTAGGTGTATATAGGGCCGGAGTTCGGTGTCGCCTAGCAGCCGCATTCGCTTGTCTGCCGGGCGACGACCGTCGCCCTAGATACTTTCGAGGAAGCAGTCTATTATTTGTCAACAAAGAGTAGTTTTCCCAAGGAGTCAGGTCCTCTAGATGGCGGTGGATTTTATCCACAAAGTAAAGGTTTACACACGGGTTTACCCAAATACCTTGGCAATAATAAATAATATTGGAAACATGGCCCTGTGGACAGCAAACGTAGCAAATTTTAAAATTTAAAAAAATTGCAATGTGGGTCTAGCTATAGCACGTGGTCGCTTATCAACGCGTCTAACTAAGCGTTTCCATTTGACTCTGCCGGAAAAATTAGTCACTGGTTTTGTTTTTTTGTTTTTTTTGTTTGTTTGTTTGTTTGTTTGTTCGTATGTCTCGCCATAACGTTCGAACGGAGGCTCGGATCGAGGTGAAATTTTGACCATCTGCAAGCTTCGTTCTCGATTGAATGCCATTAGTTTTGTGGCAAAATCGTTTAAAAAGTTAAAAAGTTACATTAAAGTTAATCAAAAGTTTTTTTTTCAAACTAAACGGCGACAAAATCTGAGATAGCCAAATCATTTAGAATGTCCATCCGGTCACGAATATTTTAATTTTATTTTGATCCGATAAGTAGTGTAGATGGAAATAACATTATAACAAAAGTAACGTTGCCATGGCAACGAAAAGACGCGCGAAGTTTCTAATGCACTGCCACCTCGAAGTAATCAAATCCAACCAAATACAAAAATTTGTAAAAAAAAAAAAACGGCAGCCATGCAAGCTCTCCTTCAAAAGTCTTCGGCTGTGAATGCTGTGAGATATAGAAGTTGAGCCAAGCTTTTCATTCTTTCTCCCTAGTTTCGCTTTTAAAAGAAGTAAGATCATTTCGCCTGTTGACGAGCGCCAAGCCAAAGATTTTTGTGGTAAAAAAGTAAAATTTTTTAACCCGAAATCATAAAAAAAAATTGTTATTACATCTTTTTGTTGTTCGTTCGCTATCAAGGTGTGAATGATTAAATTTGTTGAGTTCAAAGTTGTTTTTTCACATTTTTGGGCCCACGGTCCCTCCAAAGATACCCCTGAAATAAATAAATTAATTAATTAATTTTTATTTACAGACTACCCACTCAGTTACATAACTGATTTTCAGTGGGGGACTTTAAATCAAAGCGACCAAGCCAACCCTGCAGGCCCCGACGCAATCGACGAGTGAGCGATAACCAACCAAAGATCGATATTTTTAATAGGAAATATATCAATCAGTGGTATGGACAGTGCGAACACCCGCGGATCAACGCCAGAATCAACAAGGCCGATTCAGAACAACTATGAAATTTATTATGTGCTTCGTTGCTAGGACGGCTCCAAAGTCACCGTTTACAAACTCCTAAGACAAGAACTGATAGACTTAAGTCCAAATCAGAAGTAAAAAACTTCTGACTTTAGCGGGAATCGCACCCTGGCCCTTCTGCATTGGAAGCAGATACGCTAACAACAAGACCAACGCACTAGCATAAGCACTAGATATTTATAATGGTTAAGAGCATGTTTAATTTCAAGCTTGTATACAAATTACTACGCCTGAGTAATTACGCGTTTTGATTTTGCTAGGACGGCTCCAAAGTCACCGTTTACAAACTCCTAAGACAAGAACTGATAGACTTAAGTCCAAATCAGAAGTTAAAAAACTTCTGACTTTAGCGGGAATCGAACCCTGGCCCTTCTGCATTGGAAGCAGATACGCTAACAACAAGACCAACGCACTAGCATAAGCACTAGATATTTATAATGGTTAAGAGCATGTTTAATTTCAAGCTTGTACAAATAACTACGCCTGAGTAATTACGCGTTTTGATTTTGATTTTGATTTTGATTTTGATTTTCCCCGGTCCCAATTGCCCGGTTTTTGTTATATGAGGTACATCTGAGTGTGGCCCAAGTTTCAAAGTTCTAAGATGAACCGTTTTCTCGGTAAAGCGTATTATTCATAAGAGTACGGAATTACCTACTTTTGATAATTTTGGTTTTTTTTCCGGTACCCGTTAACCAATTTTGCTTTCCATATTCAAAAGTGATAAAGAATGAGAGATATCAAAATGTATTCCACGTTTGAAACATCTCAGTTTTAGCGTTTTCCTTGAATGATTCATTTCTTAAAGTTCAGATATGTTTTTTGTCATTTTTGGGCCCATGGTCATCCCAAATTTAGCCCCTTGTGTTTTGGACGCAAGATATTTATAATGGTTAATAGCATGTTAAATTTCAATTTTGTACAAATTACCACGCCTTGGTAATTACGCGTTTTGATTATCATCCAAATTTGATTTTCTCCGGTCCCTGTTACCCGATTTTGGTTTTGAAAGCAAATGTCACTGCGTCTGAAGTACACCTAAGTGTCGTCCAAGTTTCATAGTTCTAAGATTTACCGTTTTCTCTGTAGGCCAAATTAATCTCCGCGGAGAACTCCTAGCCAGCCAGCCAGCCACCCACCCACCCACTGAGCCACCAGCCAGCCGAAAGGAATTTGACGAAGTTGAGAGCCATTTTTAACACAGAACGAGTTGTCGGATCGGGTTGATTTTTTTTGGTATGTCATGGACCACATACCAGGTCATATATACCGAGTTTCAAGATTGTAACTCTTTCGGGGCGGCGTGTGCAGATAGCTGAAAACCCCCCAACTCTCGTAGCTGTATATAGGGCCGGAGTTCGGTGTCGCCTAAGCAGTCGCAATCGCTTGTCTGCCGGGCGACGACCGTCGCCCTAGATACTTTCGAGGAAGCAGTCTATTATTTGTCACCAAAGAGTTTAAATAGTTTTCCCAAGGAGTCAAGGTCATCTAGATGGCGGTGGATTTTATCCACTAAGTAAAGGTTTACACACGGGTTTACCCAAATACCTTGGCAATAATAAATAATATTGGAACATGGCCATGTGGACAGCAAACGTAGCAAATTTTAAAATTTTAAAAAAATTCCAATGTGGGTCTAGCTATAGCACGTGGTCGCTTATCAACGCGTCTAACTAAGCGTTTCCATTTGACTCTGCCGGAAAAATTAGTCACTGGTTTTGTTTTTTTGTTTTTTTTGTTTGTTGGTTTGTTTGTTTGTTTGTATGTATGTCTCGCCATAACGTTCGAACGGAGGCTCGGATCGAGTTGAAATTTTGACCATCCGCAAGCTTCGTTCTCGATTGAATGCCATTAGTTTTGTGGCAAAATCGTTTAAAAAGTTAAAAAGTTACATTAAAGTTAATCAAAAGTTTTTTTTAAAACTAAACGGCGACAAAATCTGAGGTAGCCAAATCATTTAGAATGTCCGTCCGGTCACGAATATGTTAATTTTATTTTGATCCGATAAGTAGTGTAGATGGAAATAACATTATAACAAAAGTAACGTTGCCATGGCAACGAAAAGACGCGCGAAGTTTCTAATGCACTGCCACCTCTAAGTAATCAAAATCCAACCAAATACAAAAATTTGTAAAAAAAAAAAAAACGGCAGCCATGCAAGCTCTCCTTCAAAAGTCTTCGGCTGTGAATGCTGTGAGATATAGAAGTTGAGCCAAGCTTTTCATTCTTTCTCCCTAGTTCGCTTTTAAAATAAGTAAGATCATTTCGCCTGTTGACGAGCGCCAAGCCAACGATTTTTGTGGTAAAAAAGTAAAATTTTTTAACCCGAAATCATAAAAAAAAAAATTGTTATTACATCTTTTTGTTGTTCGTTCGCTATCAAGGTGTGAATGATTAAATTTGTTGAGTTCAAAGTTGTTTTTTCACATTTTTGGGCCCACGGTCCCTCCAAAGATACCCCTGAAATAAATAAATTAATTAATTAATTTTTATTTACAGACTACCCACTCAGTTATATAACTGATTTTCAGTGGGGGACTTTAAATCAAAGCGACCAAGCCAACCCTGCAGGCCCCGACGCAATCGACGAGTGAGCGATAACCAACCAAAGATCGATATTTTTAATAGGAAATATATCAATCAGTGGTATGGACAGTGCGAACACCCGCGGATCAACGCCAGAATCAACAAGGCCGATTCAGAACAACTCTGAAATTTATTATGTGCTTCGTTGCTAGGACGGCTCCAAAGTCACCGTTTACAAACTCCTAAGACAAGAACTGATAGACTAAGTCCAAATCAGAAGTCAAAAAAACTTCTGACTTTAGCGGGAATCGAACCCTGGCCCTTCTGCATTGGAAGCAGATACGCTACCAACGCACTAGCATAAGCACTAGATATTTATAATGGTTAAGAGCATGTTTAATTTCAAGCTTGTATACAAATTACTACGCCTGAGTAATTACGCGGTTTGATTTTGCTAGGACGGCTCCAAAGTCACCGTTTACAAACTCCTAAGACAAGAACTGATAGACTTAAGTCCAAATCAGAAGTTAAAAAACTTCTGACTTTAGCGGGAATCGAACCCTGGCCCTTCTGCATTGGAAGCAGATACGCTAACAACAAGACCAACGCACTAGCATAAGCACTAGATATTTATAATGGTTAAGAGCATGTTTAATTTCAAGCTTGTACAAATAACTACGCCTGAGTAATTACGCGTTTTGATTTTGATTTTGATTTTGATTTTGATTTTCCCCGGTCCCAATTGCCCGGTTTTGTTATATGAGGTACATCTGAGTGTGGCCCAAGTTTCAAAGTTCTAAGATGAACCGTTTTCTCAGTAAAGCGTATTTTTCATAAGAGTACGGAATTACCTACTTTTGATAATTTTGGTTTTTTTTTCCGGTACCCGTTAACAAATTTTGCTTTCCATATTCAAAAGTGATAAAGAATGAGAGATATCAAAATGTATTCCACGTTTGAAACATCTCAGTTTTAGCGTTTTCGTTGAATGATTCATTTCTTAAAGTTCAGATATGTTTTTTGTCATTTTTGGGCCCATGGTCATCCCAAATTTAGCCCCTTGTGTTTTGGACGCAAGATATTTATAATGGTTAATAGCATGTTAAATTTTCAATTTTGTACAAATTACCACGCCTTGGTAATTACGCGTTTTGATTATCATCCAAATTTTGATTTTCTCCGGTCCCTGTTACCCGATTTTGGTTTTGAAAGCAAATGTCACTGCGTCTGAAGTACACCTAAGTGTCGTCCAAGTTTCATAGTTCTAAGATTTGCCGTTTTCTCTGTAGGCTAAATTAATCTCCGCGGAGAAACTCCTAGCCAGCCAGCCAGCCACCCACCCCACCACTGAGCCACCAGCCAGCCGAAAGGAATTTGACGAAGTTAGAGCCTTTTTTAACACAGAACGAGTTGTCGGATCGGGTTGATTTTTTTTTGGTTATGTCATGGACCACATACCAGGTCATATATACCGAGTTTCAAGATTGTAAACTCTTTCGGGGCGGCGTGTGCAGATAGCTGAAAACCCCCCAACTCTCGTAGCTGTATATAGGGCCGGAGTTCGGTGTCGCCTAGCAGCCGTATTCGCTTGTCTGCCGGGCGACGACCGTCGCCCTAGATACTTTCGAGGAAGCAGTCTATTATTTGTCACCAAAGAGTTTAAATAGTTTTCCCAAGGAGTCAAGGTCCTCTAGATGGCGGTGGATTTTATCCACAAAGTAAAGGTTTACACACGGGTTTACCCAAATACCTTGGCAATAATAAATAATATTGGAAACATGGCCCTGTGGACAGCAAACGTAGCAAATTTTAAAATTTAAAAAAATTGCAATGTGGGTCTAGCTATAGCACGTGGTCGCTTATCAACGCGTCTAACTAAGCGTTTCCATTTGACTCTGCCGGAAAAATTAGTCACTGTTTTTTGTTTGTTTTTTGTTTGTTTGTTTGTTTGTTTGTTTGTATGTATGTCTCGCCATAACGTTCGAACGGAGGCTCGGATCGAGTTGAAATTTTGACCATCCGCAAGCTTCGTTCTCGATTGAATGCCATTAGTTTTGTGGCAAAATCGTTTAAAAAGTTAAAAAGTTACATTAAAGTTAATCAAAAGTTTTTTTTTCAAACTAAACGGCGACAAAATCTGAGATAGCCAAATCATTTAGAATGTCCGTCCGGTCACGAATATGTTAATTTTATTTTGATCCGATAAGTAGTGTAGATGGAAATAACATTATAACAAAAGTAACGTTGCCATGGCAACGAAAAGACGCGCGAAGTTTCTAATGCACTGCCACCTAAAAGTAATCAAAATACTTTCGAGGAAGCACTCTAAAATTTGTCAACAAAAAGTTTAAATAGTTTTTCCCAAGGAGTCAAGGTGCTCTAACTGGCGGTGGATTTTATCCACAAAGTAAAGGTTTACTTACACACGGGTTTACCCAAATACCTTGGCAATAATAAATAATATTGGAAACATGGCCCTGAGGACAGCGAACGTCGCAAATTTTAAAATTTAAAAAAATGTGCAATATGGGTCTAGCTATAGCACGTGCTCGCTTATCAACGCGTCCAACTGAGCGTTTCCTAGTTATTAAACTTCCTTGAACGGCAAAATATATGTTTTCGGTATGGACTATTATAGTAATGTATAATACATTCTGTCCTATAAGGAAAATCTGAACAAAGCCGAATATTTTTCGGCGTTATTCCAGTGGACAAACGCTGAATCTGTTTCGGCGTTCTTCCAGGATATGTGGTCTATATTTTTGGGTTACGAGTATAACGTCGTACGTACACTACACACGATCGATTCGGCGTTGTTCCATTCGGCGTTATTCAGCTCCCCCATAATGCGGTATTTATGAAATAAGGTGGCAGTAGCTCATTCCCTGCCTTCCCCATGGATTCCAGCTATACTCAAAGTCCAACTCGCAACCTTCTCGCGGTTTGGCCCGTGTATAGGGGACTTTCACTCCCTGAAACTAATGGCGAGCTCTGGGTCGTCGTCGTCGGGGAACTTCTTCCCTTTGACTACTTCCCCGACGGCGACGACTATGACAACACGGACGGATGATGACACAAGACGGAGACGACCATGACGTAGGGGAACCCCTGCCCTCCCCATACGCTTGTAGCTGGTTCTAACCAGCACAGGCTTGTCCACCCCTCAACCCCCGCGTCTCCCCTTACGTCCTCCCCTTGGAAAGAAGAAAACATGGTGGTAATCCACAATTATGGAAAAAGAAAATTTGGAAGATTCCAATACACTTGACATGGGCACTGATAACTCTACTGTTGAGTGCCCTAAAACAACAATAACTAACTCGAATCAATTGTAAGGCCGCTCAATCGAGGATGTGTGTCGCATCTTGTTCGCCTTGCTTACACAGTGGGCATGTGGCATCCCTCTTGATCCCTATCCTCTTGAGGTGTCTGTATAAGAAGTGTGCCAGTCGTGATGCAAAACAGCGCAACCGATGTTCGTCTTGGATAATTAAACGAGGGAGCGGAGCGACCGAGTGTCTCCATTCAACTCAAACGGCTCTCATTCTGTGATTCTGTCTGTCTGTCTGTCTATCTGTCTGTACGTCGAAAATCAGCCGAACCGCTGAACAGATTGCGCTGAAATTTTAAACAGACATCCAGTACAAGTTTATTGAGAACTGTTAACAAAATCAGCTAGATCCATTGCGATTTAAGCCTACAGTAAATAAAAAAGTGATTTTAAAAAATATTGATAGCATTTGTTAGTAGCAGCTAGCGGGACGAAATCTGCGTAGCATGGCATGGCCTACTGGTAAGCATTTAGCCTACCGCACGGAGGGTTGGGGTTCGATACCCGTTAGTAAGAACTTTTTTATATTTTTACACCCACATATTATTTTTGAGGGGTGTTAAATGGGAAATAAATATCAGGTGATTTTGTTTTATCTTGGAAATTTGTTAATGTTTCACGCTAATACGTTTCGAACACGATTCGCATTTTGAATGTTCAATTTAAATAACTTGGGTAACGCCAAAGTCGTTGTTAAACGAGTGAGTGAGCCAAGTGTTGAGTACCCGGGAACATCCCATTTCCTCCCATATACCCAAGGCTGGATCTAGCCCAGTATGGGGAATGATACCGGGTACTATACACATGGTGCTCACTCACTCGTTTAACAACGACTTTGGCGTTTACCTAATTTCTAGCACAAATATTTTTCGTTGAAAGGGATCCCCAACTTTTTCCACCAACAGAGATTTGTCTTTCTTGATTTAATAATTGTTGTAACAATTTATTAAACGAGGGAGCGGAGTGACTGAGTGTCTCCATTCAACTCAAACGGTTCTCATTCTGTGATTCTGTCTGTCTGTCTGTCTGTCTGTCGAAAATCAGCCGAACCGCTGAACAGATTGCGCTGAAATTTTAAACAGACATCCGGCACGAGTTTACTGAGAAATGTTAACAAAATCATCTAGATCCATTGCGATTTAATTATAATAAATAAAAATGTGATTTTAAATAATCTCAATGGCATTTGTTTCGTAGCAGTTAGCGGGACGAAATTGACGTGGCCTGCATGGCCTAGAGGTAACAATTTAGCCTACCGCACGGATGGATGGTGTTCGATACCCGTCAGTTCCATTTTTTTTTTTTTTACACCCACATATTATTTTTAAGGGGTGTTAAATGGGAAATAAAAATTTGGTGATTTTGTTTTATCTGGGAAATTTGTTATAAAGTTTCACGCTAATACGTTTTGAACACGATTCGCATTTTGAATGTTCAATTTAAATAACTAGGAAACGCTCAGTTGGACGCGTTGATAAGCGAGCACGTGCTATAGCTAGACCCACATTGCACATTTTTTTAAATTTTAAAATTTGCGACGTTCGCTGTCCACAGGGCCATGTTTCCAATATTATTTATTATTGCCAAGGTATTTGGGTAAACCCGTGTGTAAACATTTACTTTGTGAATAAAATCCACCGCCATCTAGAGGACCTTGACTCCTTGGGAAAACTATTTGTTGACAAAATAGACTGCTTCCTCGAAAGTATTTTGATTACTTCTAGGTGGCAGTGCATTAGAAACTTCGCGCGTCTTTTCGTTGCCATGGCAACGTTACTTTTGTTATAATGTAATTTCCATCTACACTACTTATCGGATCGAAATAAAATTAACATATTCGTGACCGGACGGACATTCTAAATGATTTGGCTATCTCAGATTTTGTCCCCGTTAAGTTTTAGAAAAAAACTTTCGATTAACTTTAATGTAACTTTTTAACTTTTTGAACGATTTTGCCACAAAACTAATGGCATTCAATCGAGAACGAAGCTTGCGGATGGTCAAAATTTCAACTCGATCCGAGCCTCCGTTCGAACGTTATCGCGAGACATACAAACAAACAAAAAAAAAAAAAAAAAAAAAAAAAACAAACAAACAAAAAAAAAAAAAAAACAAAACCAGTGACTAATTTTTCCGGCAGAGTCAAATGGAAACGCTCGCTTCGCTCGCTTAATTATTGTGGCAAGCAGAGTGAGTTCCTGTAAGGTGACCAGACGGTCCGGTTTGAGAAGTCAAAACACTTGGCTAACTCACTCGTTTAACAACGACTTTGGCGTTTCCCTAGTTAAACGAGGGAGCGGAGCGACCGAGTGTCTCCATTCAACTCAAACGGCCCTCATTCTGTGATTCTGTCTGTCTGTCTGTCTGTCTGTCTGTCTGTCTGTACGTCGAAAATCAGCCGAACCGCTGAACAGATTGCGCTGAAATTTTAAACAGACATCCGGTACGAGTTTACTGAAATGTTAACAAAATCAGTTAGATCCATTGCGATTTAATCCTACAATAAATAAAAATGTGATTTTTTAAAATATCGATAGCATTTGTTTAGTAGCAGCTAGCGGGACGAGATTTGCGTGGCATGGCATGCCTACTGGTAAGCATTTAGCCTACCGCACGGAGGGTTGGGTTTCGATACCCGTTAGTATGCACTTTTTTATATTTTTACGCCCACATAATAAAAATCGGGTGATTTTGCTTTATCTTGCAAATTTGTTAATGTTTCACGCTATTACGTTTCGAACACGATTCGAATTTCTAATGTTCAATTTTAATAACTAGGGAAACGCCAAAGTCGTTGTTAAATGAGTGAGAAAGCCCAGTGTTGAGTACCCGGGAAAATCTAATTTCCTCCCATATACCTAAGGCTGGATCTAGTCCAGTATGGTGAATGATACCGGGTACTATACACATGGTGCTCACTCACTCGTTTAACAACGACTTTGGCGTTTACCTAGTTAAACGAGGGAGCGGAGCGACCGAGTGGCTCCATTCAACTCAAACGGCCCTCATTCTCTGATTCTGTCTGTCTGTCTGTCTGTCTGTACGTTGAAAATCAGCCGAACCGCTGAACAGATTGGGCTGAAATTTTAAACATACATCCGGTACGAGTTGACTGAGAACTGCTAACAAAATCAGCTAGATCCATTGCGATTTAATCCTACAATAAAAAAAATGTGATTTTTTAAAATATCGATAGCATTTTGTTTTGTAGCAGCTAGCGGGACGAGATCTACCTGGCTGACATGGCCCAGTGGTAAGCATTAAGCCTACCGCACGGAGGGTTGGGGTTCGATACCGGTTTACTCGAACTTTTTTTATATTTTTACACCCACATATTATTTTTGAGGGGTGTTAAATGGGAAATAAAACTTAGATGATTTTGTTTTATCTTGGAAATTTGTTAATGTTTCACGCTAATACGTTTTGAACATGATTCGCATTTTAAATGTTCAATTTAAATAACTAGGGAAACGCCAAAGTGGTTGTTAAACGTGTGAGTGAGCCATGTGTTGAGTACCCGGTATCATTCCCCATACTGGGCTTGATCCAGCCTTAGGTATATGGGAGGAAAGGGGATGTTCCCGGGTACTCAACACTTGGCTCTTACTTGGCTTTCCCTAGTACTAGGGAAACGCCAAAGTCGTTGTTAGACGAGTGAGAGAGCCATGTGTTGAGTACCCGTGAACATTTGCATTTAAGTTAGATAATTATATTGTGGTATAGATAATAGAGTTTTTTAGTTTAGTTTGTATAAGGGCACGTCAACTGTAAGGCCATAATGCGCCACTCTAGCCTATGATAGGCTAGGGTGGCCTTAGGAAGGGGGGGAAAGAAAGATTTTGTTACCTGGTACTCAACGCATTACTCACTCACTCGTCTAACAACGACTTTGGCGTTTCCCTAGTTAAATTGGCCATGCAAATAGCAGTTGAAAGATCTGGACCACCCATTCCCCCACCCTCTGTTCTGCTCCAGCTCCGGCCCCCACAGCGTCAAATGAATAACGCTCCCCTCGAGACCAACCATATGACGCACAGGAAGCTTCGAAATTACATTTGACAAACATTCACGTTCTATAACCCCAATAAGCTCTCTCAAAAAATAATTTCCGTTTTAAATAAGAGTTAAATGATTTTATGGGCAATTACGACCAAGTGAGGGGTTCAGTTCGTGGTGTATGACAAGGGTGACAGTGTCGTATTGAGAACTGGAGACCTGGGGCTTTTTTTGTAAGGGCTGTTTCGTAAAATCACTGGCACTCAGGGGCTGCTTAGAAGTTAGAACAGAGGTGGACAAATCCAGAATAAATTAGTGTCTATTTTAAAGATAATAATGATTGCGTCCGTACAAAACTTTCGAAGAGTACAAAGAGTATAGATAGTGGTGTAAGGGTATGTTTTTAACATCGTAAGTCAGATTGGAAGTTCAATTAAAGCCAATATTATTTTGTAGTAATTTTCCTTGAAACGGTTTGACAAATAAAGCGATCAATCGATTCAAGTTATCAAAATCACTTTCTGAAGTGTATTGTTGCGTAAGTGTTTTAGGTCAAAACCGTTAAGTAGATCAACATCTTTAAACCGTTTCATGTCAAACCGTTTACTATAAATAAACCGTTTCCATGCTGCGTGATAAACGTATAAACATTAAACAATGCCTGTCAAGGTGAATAAAGTTATTCTTTACCTTATTCTTTGTCGATTTTGGTGAACATAGTAGTTACTGTTGGCGTTGTTGTGAACACAAAGTGAAATACTGAATGAGATCGAAATTGGATGGTGGCCTTTGTTTGAATTTTCGGTTTCCGGTCGGAAGGAAGAAGACTGAATTAAAAGCGTCTTCGAGTTTACCAACTGCAGAAAGAAGGTGAGGAAATCAACAAATCCAATCGTCTTCTCACCTCCTATGGGGAAATTCATTTTCCATTTAAAAAGGTTAAAGGTTAATTAATACATCGCTCGTTATTCTAATTTTTTAAGAAAACAAAAGTAAAGTCGGCGTTATATACTGGGAAGTTGGAAAAGTAAAAGAGTATTAGTCAAAAGAAAAAGTCAATTTTCTGAACGAAGATAGATAGCAATGTAGAACATGGGACTTCACGTAACCTCACAATTGAGAATGAAGAGTAAAAAGTAAAAATCTTCCAGCTTGTCGGAGTAGTATAGTGACTGTTAGTAGAATGTATGTTTTTTAAATGTGTGCCCCTCTTCAGATGAACTAGGTATGTTGCGGATAGAACAATGATTGGGATGGATTGGGAGGGATGTCCTTTCAAGTTGTAGTGTAAAAGTAAATTACATTGTAAATATGACATGGCTGGCTGACTGCGTTGTTAGGCTTTCTCACTGAGCTCTTAGCCCTACGTGGAGATCTGATATATACCGGGCAAATGTTGGGATGTGAAGTTGGCGGAAGTTTGCCGTCCGCCATTTTCTTACGTCCCTACTCTAATCAGCGGCAGATTCAAAAGAACTAAACATAATAGATTCGTTCACCTGTGTCACCGGCCTGTGTTTATCAGTTAATTTAGTGTCACACTGCAGTAAACACTATTCTTAGGCATCATGAGTGACCCTGATAATAGACCACTGTAATGAAGGTCCACTAGTCAACATAACCACAAAATAAGCTAGCCACAAACCGCCATCTTGACGTTAAGATTTACATCTTGTGGCAGAACAGCCTGTCGTGCTAAATATCTCAAATATCTGAGATGATATGTGTCAAGTGCTTAATAATTAGACCTGTGGTCTAACGGTGTGGCCTACGAAGAGGCAACGGGCAGGGGACAACGTAATTTGTCCACCTAGTCATCAGTGTAACTTACCGAATTTCTTCAGGCGGGGTTTTGTGTGATCTGTCAGCATATCGATTCTCCGAATCGACTGACTTCAGTGTGCAGACGCTACGATCGAGTCACGTGACCGAAAAGGCTAGCGCGACCTTGATTTAGTTTGCCAAGTCAGATGCAGCCCCTCTACAAAAACACCATTCTGGCGCCTCAAGGGTAGCCACCGCCACCAGTAAAGCCCACTCATTGGTAGATTGGGGCAACGGCGGGCTAGTTTGGGTTCAAATAGAGCGACTCACGGCACCCACGCCTAGATATCGCGGTAAAGCCACGAGATGCGCAGAAAAGTTGAGAGTGGTGAGCTCGATACGGGTTCTCTCGACCACTCCGTTCTAGAAGCGAACAAAAGCAAGACCTTCGCGAGTGCGTGGTAAAAGTTTTGTTTCAGTCACCGGTTCGTGAGTGACAAAGTAGCCCAATGGCTGTGTTTCAACGCAGGATTGTGCCACCGAGAAGCATCGTCGACATTAGAGGCGAGTAATTTCCCTATTTATCCTAATTTTACCTAGTGAGGAAAGAATCTAACATCCGCAGCGCCATGTGGGGCTAGCATCATCATCATCTCCTTCCAAATCTTTACAACGACCCTGCTTGAACATGGCTATCGCATCCTGTGAGCAAGGTTATTCCTATAATCAATCCTAGCATTACCTAGCAATATTCCTATGATAAATAATTGTTCCTCATCCCTTGAACGTGACTAAAGTTCAACACTCCTTGTACGGCATTGTTGTCGATTGTTCCTAAACCTACGACGCATACTGCAGCTTGTCCCCCAGAAATGCGTGCACCATAATCTTGTAGCCCTCCACTCTCTGGATCGTCGAGACGCCAACGCTATTGCCGAGGGAATTTGCGGGAAACACCCTCAAGCTACGGATCAAGTGGACGACGCCTGCGCACGGAACGCTAGCATGAAGCCTACGCTCACCTACGCTTCGCGACGAAGGACAATACGCGACGACATTGAGAGTGATGAGCAAAAACAATTATTTTATAAGGAATATTGTAATCTGTAATTGTAATCCTATTTGAACGTTGATTTGAAATTTCAGTAATTTTATTCATTCAAAGGGGTATCTGAATCTAGTAATTTTTCATTTTCTACATTTTTTTGCATTTCTTGTACCATGTTTTGTTCACCAGACAACAATACAACGTTGAATTCACGTCTTAATCAAGCTTGCTGTCGAGTCAGTAATTGTAGCTATCTCTCCCTCCCTTGCAAGTAAAACCCAGTCATTATCCAAAATAGTTGACAATTGGCATAAATGTTCTGCATGCTTAATTAAGCATATTAAGCTTGTTAGCACGTGGGAGCCGGCAGTGCAGAGCATCGGCTAAGCAGCCCTGTCTGAAGGCAGACAGTCCCCTCGCACCCACCTGCAGGGTAAGATTCGAAATCAGGACCCGAAGGCCTATGATTTCGAATTGTGTGACTGCGTTTGTGGTCACCACTGAATCGTGTACTTTGCTAGGACGTTATTCTGCGTTTCTATTAATAAGTTTCTCACGCGCGAGTTAGTACAGAGAGCTTTTTTTTTTTTTTTTTTTTTATTTATTTTTGTAATTATGTTTTCGTAGGCTGAGAAATAATTTTTTGATAAATTTTTCGAACCGTGAAGTTCTAAGTTCAGAGATTTCGAAAACCTTCAGAAAATTTTATCGTAATTGGAGTGGAATTTTAACAAACAAAAAAAAATTTTTCATACATACAAAAATACAAAAAGAAAAAAAGAATGAAAAACATTCCGGATTTTTTTCTCCCGTGTAGTGAAATGAAATCTTCGCTTCGCTCGCTACGCTCGCTTCGCTTATCCAATCATCGAGTGATTATCAATAATTCATCACTTATTTCAACCAGACCTGAGAACTGAATCAAAATTTACTAATGAATATTCTTTCATAATTTTCGATAACCAAGGACAGGATAATCGTTAAGATTTAAATCGTCGTATGGACTTAACCATTCGTAGTCGTTAGCTAACAGCAGAGTCAATAAAGAAGTTTGGGAAACTTATTGGATGAGCGAAGCGTAGACTTCAATTTCACTGACCCCTCAAAAAATTTAGCTCCAATGTTTTTTTCAATTTTTTTTCGTTTGTTTGTTTTTCTGTCTGTTCGCTCTCATACCAGGCAAACAGCTAATGCGATCTTGATGAAAATTTCAGGGGATCTTAACTTAGACCTGCCACGTTTTTGGGTACAATCGAAGAAATATTTCTCATGAACATCGTACTTTTACGATTTTTTTCAATTTTAGTGCGATATTTTCGTGACATTTGGGCCGATTATGACTAAAACAGGTGGGGCTACAAAGTTCATATTTTACATGAACATTAAGGTTATGGTGATGTAGAACCTTTTGAAAGAAAAAGTTGAAAAAGTTAGCCAGAATCCATAGAATAAAGGTTATAATATGAGTTTTTTGATGTTTATAATAACAATTAACAAGTAACAATAGAAACTTGACAACAGTCACCTTCAATGCATACTTGACAAAAATCACTAACAATGCATTCAAAAAGCACTTGCAAAGGAAAAGTTGTCCAACGCAAACTTAAAACTTACAAAAAAGCTCATCCATCAACACACATAAAAAAAGCGTTTGCGAAGCTTCCTAGTTTATCGACTCTTTTAACAGTCACTAATAATTCTATTATGCATACTACTTTTAACAAAATAATAGAAATATGTAAAGAACTTAATTCATAATTTGATTGATTTTTGATTGGATATTGCTTAACGTCTCATATTTATGCTAAAAATTTTAGACGAACTTGAACTTTTTAAAATTTTAGGTTTTAAAATAACTTCAACTTTGAAAAAGTTCTTTATTTGAGCTGTGAACTGAACGTTTAGAAAGTTCATTTAAAAAATGAACTGTCCCAAATCTGGGTTGGGGGGGGGGGTCTAGTGGGTTATGTGTACACAAACTAGAAGCCGGTAACGTAATAAATCGTATTCGTTGATACAAAACAGATTTTCGAAACGGACGGGGAGAAGAGACATTGGCAATGTGTTACCTCTTGTCTGTGAAACATGATGAAATGCATAGAATTCATGCCAACGGCCGATTCCTGAACCTGCTCACAGTTTAACTTGCTTGTTATGCAAAACAAATCCGTCCCTGAAGATCAAGAATTTTTCATAATTGTCTACAATAATATTGTCACAGTGAGTAAGAAGATACAAACAATGAAAATTACAATGTTGCTGCTGGCCAAGATTGACATAATATTGGTCTCCTCATATTCTAATGATTTTCACGTTATAATTTGACAGCTCTGGCACTCTTGCCAAATTAAATTATTACTTTATTATATCGTTACGTTATTTCTTGAATGAGCGTAGCGAGCGAAGCGAAGATTCCATTTCACTACACTGGAAAAAACATCCGGAATGTTTTTTTTCTTTCTTTCTTTCTTTCTTTCTGTTTGTATTATTGTGTGTCTGATAGCACTATTTCGGCTAAACCGATACTCCAATTGCGATAAAATTTTATTGAGGCCTTCGAAATCTCTGAACCAAGAACTGCCACGTTTTTGAGCGCAATCGAAAAATTATTTCTCATGTAAATCGTAATTTTACGATTTTTTTCGATTTTTAAAAAAATTCTTCGACTTATAACACCTACATGCTTTATCCGAATGTAATGATTTTTTCACAGAACCTTTATTTCATGAATTTATATATTCGCGTGGAATTCGAGCGCAATAAAAAAATTATTTCTCGTGAAAATTGCAATTTTACGTGTTTTTTTTTTAAACTTTCTTCGACTTATAACACCTACATGCTTAATCCAATTCTAATGATTTTTTCACAGAACCTTAATTTCATGAATTAATATATTCGTGTGAAATTTGAGGGCATTCAAAAAATATTTTTTTATGAAAATCGCAATTTTACGTTTTTTTATTTTTTTATTTTACATTTCTATGACTTATAACACATACATGCTTTATCCGATTGTAACGATTTTTATACAGAACCTTTATTATATAAATTAATATATTGGTGTGAAATTTGAGCGCAATCAAAAATAATTTCTCATGAAAATCGCAATTTTACGCTTTTTTCGTTAAAAAAAATTACGCTCATCCAACAACGCGCCTAAAAAAGCGTTTGCGAAGCTTCCTAGTATATTTCCTTTTAATACACTTCCTTATAAGCATGGCCTTCCTAGAACAATGCCATGCAGCTGCAAAATAACTTTATTACCATGACAGTTTAGGGAATTTAAACTTTTAGAAGTTTCAAATATAAATACATAATATTTTATGTTAAAATATATAAAACAAACAATATGACATATTCATTTGTATTTTACACTCGAAAACAAGTTTATTTGTATGTATAATAATATTAATCGCGAAACCTACAAACGAAATGCTTGTATCAATGTATCTTATGTTAAAATATTTCCGCGCGATCTAATTTAAATTGACATCCGGTTCTCCACTAGGGGCCTACGAAGTTACTCCGATTGCTGCTAGGTAGCTGTAGCTTCGCTCGAGCTGTCGGGCACGCTGCCTAGCATGTCGGCAATGTACTACATGAGCGGAGGAAAATTTTTCCGTAGACACTCAGCATAGGCCGTTACGACTCTAGCTATATATTAGTCACTCAACGCTTTTACGTTTCTTGTGTTTACCCGCACTACTAGTCAATCGGATGTTCTAATGATTGTATTAAACATTCAGAAACCGCAAGTAATATGTTTATTTCGCAATCGAACAAATACCTATCATAAATGTAAAGCTCATAAACGGTTTGAGAAATTTTCTTTGCAGTTTTTCTACTCTCTTCCGGACAATAGGCTACTCCGATCTTTGTTAAATTTCCGAGGAACCTCCAAAATTTCCAAACGTATACACCTTGAGTTGAGAATTTTCAGTTCAAATCAACGGTCCATTGCGTTTCCATCGGACGGAGCCTGTATGCGCGACTGCGATGCCTAGAGGAGATCCAGTGGAACTTGGTTCAAATCAACGGACCACTGGGTTTCCATCGGACGGAGCCTGTATGCGCGACTGCGATGCCTAGAGGAGATCCAGTAGAACTTGGTTCAAATCAACGGTCCACTGCGTTTCCATCGGACGGAGCCTGTTGCGCGACTGCGATGCCTAGAGGAGATTCGGTGGAACTTGGTTCAAATCTACTAGGGAAACGCCAAAGTCGTTGTTAGACGAGTGAGCGAACTATTGTGTTCAGTCCGGGCGGAAAGAGATTCAGCCTAAGGTATAGGGGAGGAAAGAAAATGTTCCCGGGTACTCAACTCATTGCTCGCTCACACGTCTAACAATGTCTTTTGCGTTTTCCTGGTATGGTTTCAGAGCGCGTCAACCAATCGTGTAGTCGTTGTCGCCGTCTTCTTACTAAAAGGAGGCTTTGACCTAGTTGAGGTTAAGTTGATTTGGATTAAGGATGCGTCAACCGCTAGGTCATAATACGCCACTCTAGCTAAGGGGATATAGGGAGAAAATCCCATGCATATCAGACTCAGACGTTTAGGTGAAAAGAAAAGAGGGGTTCTCACGTCGTCGTCGTCATCGTCTTTGCCATCGTTCGTGTCGTTATGGTCGTCGTCGTTGGGGAGGTCGTCAGGGAAAAAGGAGAGGTCCCCGACGACGACTACCAGATCTCGCCTCTAGTTTTGAGGAGTTATATACTCCTCTACTTACCAGCTGACGTTTGTGAAATAGTTTATTTAGACGCAAGACATGCTCTTGGCCAAATGTCCTAACAGGCCTATCGAAGCGTACGCCTATATCTAGACTTCCTAGCGCCTACAAATACAAAACTTGTGGTGATAACCACCGACTTGGTGATTATTTATCTGTCACCGAAATCATAATTGTTTTTTTTATTTTTTATAACGATGGCTATGGCCTCGTATACGTATGGCAAATGTAAACATTTGCAATCTAGATTTAAAATTTTAAGATTTTTATTTCTTGCAGTTTTAAATCGCAACGGATTTTGATCATTTTTAGTTAACTGGTAACGGATGTATGTTCAAAATTTCAGCTCTCATCTCATCTCATTTCTTCTCATCTGTTTAGCTGTTCGGCCGTTAGGCATCGAACAGACATTGTCACACCATTCACAGTGAGTGCCATTTTTTTGAACTGCGTTGTAGACTACGTTCGCTGCGCTCACTCGTCTAACTAGGAAAACGCCAAAGTTGTTGTTGGACGAGTAAGTATCACAAATACATTTGCAGCTGCAGCATGCATGCATGCAGCTCGGACTCATCACGTCGAGACTTGTTTAGCTGCTACTGCTGAGTTCCCTACATCGCTATGCACGTGGACGCGGGCGACTCCAAAACTGGCAAAACATATACATCGCCAACACCAAAGTATTAAAGCTATCAAGATTCCAAAAAATGTTTTAGAAAGGTCTACTCACAGAGCCCAGTTCGCTTAGATATGTTCTGCATCCATTTTTTAATGCTCCTCAAATCAAACCCAATTTAGTAAAGCTATGCAAAACACGATTTTTGGCAGTAATTAATTTTTTGTAATTTGGCAGGGCAAGATATTATTTTGAAATTTTGGTCAGTTGTCAACATTCATAGTAGTAACATTGGTGAGAAAGGGTAATTTTCTCCAAAGCGAACTTTAAGTTAAAAAAATAAAATAGAAGTTTGTTTAATTTTAATTTTTTGTAGGTTGGATTCCTGCAAATTTTGCTGTCCATGCTGACAGCACTTTATCTGTTGGTCCTTGACGTTGGTGTGAAATTTCGTCAAAATCGGACCAGTAGTTTGGCCCCTGCGCATCGAACACACAGACATACAGACATACAGACATACACACATAAACACAACAAAGTGACGAAAACTTGCCATAGAGGACTCCGTTCGCTCCGCTCACTCGTCCAATAATATTTGCACAAACATTTGTGGTCACACTCACAGACCCTTGTTGAGCAGATAGGCTTCACCCCAGGCTAAGTGGAATGGCCGGTGTATGACCCCTAGTACAGATACTTCCTCCAGCGTCAATGTATGAAAAATTAAAGACGATTTAAGCATAGGCGAACAGAGAAAGTGGTATGTAGTTTTTTATTTCAGGGTGCGTCAACCGTTTGTGTCGTCGCTGTCGCCGTCTTTGTTATGAAAAAGGCTCGTCCCATACGTTCCAATTTTGTTTTAGTTTCTTTGGATTTTGGGTGCGATAACCGCTAGGTCAAAAGCGCCACTCTTGCCTAGAGGATAAAGGAAGGAAAATCCCATGCTGGTGCTGGTCAGAAATATCCATGGGTAAAGGTGAAAGAAAAGGGAGGGTACTCACGTCGTGGTCGTCATAGTCTTTGCCATCGTCTTTGTAATCATTCGTTTTTTCCTGGTCGTCGTCGTCGTCGGGAAGGTCGTCAGAGAATATGGGGGGTCCCCGACGACGACTGCCAGAGCTCGCATTCTAGTTTGAGGAAGTAATATATTTCCCTACTTACCAGCTGATGTTTGCGAGATAAAATACGTCTCTTTCCTCGCATTTAACGATTAGTATACAAAGCCATGTTTTGGGCTTAAGGTTATAATATGCACGGCTTAGGCCTACGGAAGCGTAGTCCTAGACTTCCAATTATAGGTTAGAATAAAGTCGAATAGTTTACGAATTAAATTATATACGTTATATTACTTTAAGTTTGATATTATTCCACTGTTTCTTGTAGATCATAGCCAGACCAAACGAAGTGTATAATTAATAATAGTATCCTTGATAGCCAGCATTATTTACCGAATGACAGAAGCCATGCACAACAAAACAAAATAATAAACATCGACTTGGTTCATCTGATCACGAACTTTCAGAATTGTTTGTTGCACAGGCTGTGTCCTATTTTACTAATGAATGGGTATTTTAAACATTCGCCATCTAGGTTCAAATTTTTCACATTTTTATTTCTTGTGAGCTTAAATCGTAACGGATACTATACTGCTTATTTTGTAAACAGTTTTAAGTACACTGGTCACTGATGTCAGTTTAAATTTTCAGCTCAATCTGTTTGGTCGTTCGGCCTTATGGGACCGAACAGACAGACAGACACGGTCACGAGAAGGCCCGTTCGAGTAGCGTATATAGACTTCGTTTCGCTGCGCTCACTCGTCAAATCAAGAATGCACATTACTCGATTAAGGAATCCCTAAACGATTCTTCTGGTAGACCAACAATATGCCTACCGGTACCTAGGAGGTATATGCCTACTGAGTAAATTATACTTTTATGTAGACCAATACAGTAGATCAATATGCCTACATATTGTATCGAGGTGTAATATTTATGCATTTACTTTATTTTTCTCTAACAATTTGCATTGAATCAAGAACATATTCTAAACTAGACCTTTTAGGCCTAAAATGCTCATTCTAACACAAAATAAAATAGTTTAGTGTTTAGATTTGTTTAGTCGGGAAACACTCCCGTAGGTGTAATTGTTATTATTTACTACAATTCAGAAATTAAAAAAGTCCGCCCCAACCGGGACCTGAACCACGGATCTCCCACATTCCAGGTCTGATACCCGTCCTGATGGTCTAGTGGTTAAGACGCTCACCTGGAATGAGGGAGATCCGTGGTTCGATTCCCGGTTGGGGCGGACTTTTTTAATTTCTGAATTGTAGTAAATAATAAGAAATACTTTTGTATAGATCAAAGTATTCCTATAGGCCCACCTTATATATTGTATTGTTTTAATGTATTTGTCTTTTCTATCGTGTTGGCTCAAGCGTGCTTGACCCTGATTCGGGATGTCCTGGGTTCTAATCCCGTTGAGATCGGCAATCCGGACTGAAGGTTTTTTCCAATGTTTCCCCAGTCGTTATTGCGACTGCAAGGGATTGACTCCTCTTTAACCTTCCGGCCCCCGCGTCCACCATAGTGGACATAACTTTTATCAAATTTTAAATAGTTTTTTTTATTTAACCCCAATTTTTAATTTTTTTTTTGTTTGAATAATAATATTTTTAAAAAATGCCAATAGGACCAAAAATGATTTTTTTAGAGAAGATCGAAAAAAAAATGGCTAAAAATTGGAAGAATTTAATTAGTCCCGGAAATGTATTAAATCTCTAGAAACTATTGCTATTATTTAAGATAAAAAAATAAAAAAATCTTGTTTTAGGAATGTGTTTCAATTTTGAATCTTTACGTAAAATGAAGCTTTAATTCAAAACCCTTAATTTTCCAAAATACCTTAAAAATATTTAAAAAACACCAAAAATCTTAGAAAAAAATTAGAATTTTGAATTCGTCGCCTAAAATGACTTAATTTAGACCAATTTAAGTAGGGACCGAAAAGCTCCTCGGACTTCGGACATCTTTTCACAATTTGTCCCACCTGAAGAGGGGCATGAAAATGAATTGCACCCTGGGCAGGCTTCTCACGAAAAAAATTTATACATTCAAATACATGTAAAAATAAAAATTGTCTTGTCTTGGCACTTTCGTTGTATAAATAACCTAGCCTATATAAAACTACTTTATATGCTTAACATAAAAACAAATGCCCATACGATACCTATGCAAAACCTACCTATTATTATTAGTAGTATACTTGACCAATAGGCTATAGGTACCAACAAGTTTGTTGCTGAAATATTGATATTACCCTGGTTGCAGATTATCCTGTAGAATTATCTAAACGGTCAACAACATGTATCTAACTCTTTGTATGGCTACATTTTAAATTCATTCATTCATACACTCCTCTTCACTATATAGGTATTGAGGATATTTATTGTTTATGTCTCAAACTTTTAATTTCAGTCAGGATTGCCGATGGCGAAAGACACCTCCTGAATCAGAGTCTCGTGCTTTACGCGCCTTGAGCAATTCACTGTCGGTTCATAGTATGTTACTCTACTAGGAAACTTCGCAAACGCTTTTTCAGGCGCGTTGTTGGATGAGCGTATGTTTTTTTAAACGAAAAAGTGTAAAATTGCGATTTGAATGAGAAATTATCTTTCGATTGCGCTCAAATTTCACACCAATATATTTATTTATAAAATTAAGGTCCTGTAAAAAAAATCATTACAATCGGATAAAGCATGTAGGTATTATAAGTCGAAGAATGTTTTATAAATTTATAAAAATCGTAAAAATGCGATTTTCATAAAAAATAGTTTTTCGATTGCGCTTAAATTTCACACGAATATATAAATTCATAAAACTAAGGTTTTTTGAAAAAATCATAGCAATCGGATAAAGCATGTAGGTGTTATAAGTCGAAGAATTTTTTTTAAAAATCGAAAAATATTAAAAAATTGCGATTTTAATAAAAAATAATATTTTGATTGCGCTCAAAAACGTGGCAGTTCTAAGTTCAGAGATTTCGAAGGCCTCCATAAAATTTCATCGCAATTGGAGTGTTGGTTTAACCGAAATCGTGCGGACAAACACACAAAAATACAATAAAAAGAAAAAAAAAACATTCCGGATTTTTTTCTCCAGGGTAGTGAAATGGAATCTTCGCTTCGCTCGCTACGCTCATCCAAATACAACGAGTAGGCCTACACCTAGTCACTGAACATTGTCCTTCAAAATGGAATATTTTTGTCCTTGTGTATATAATACCGTTGGTTTAATACTAGGAAGCTTTGCGAACGCTTTTTCAGGCGCGTTGTTGGATGCACTTTTTTTTTTTTAACAAAAAGGCATAAAATTGCAATTTTAATGAGAAATTATTTTTCGATAACGCTCAAATTTCACACCAAAGTTCTGTAAAAGAATCATTACAATCGGATAAAGCATGGAGGTGTTATTAGTCAAAGAAATGTTTTATAAATCGAAAAATTGCGATTTTTATAACTGATTGATTAGATAATGCTTAACGTCTCATATGTATGCAACTTGGCAAACAAATAATCATTCGATTGCGCTTAAATTTCACAGGAATATATTATAAATTTTTTAAAGTTTTGGTTCTGTGAAAAATTCATCACAATCGGATAAAGCATGTTGGTGTTATTCGTCGAAGAAAGCTTTAAAAAATCGATAAAAATCGTAAAATTTGCGATTTTCAAGAGAAATAATTTTTCGTTTGCGCTAAAAATGTGCAGTTCTGAGTTCAGAGATTTCGAATGCCTCCAGAAAAAACATCGCAATTGGAGTATCGGTTTAGCCGGAATCGTGCTAACAAACAGCCAAAAACATACACAAAAAAAACGTTTCCTATTTTTTTCTCCAGTGTAGTGAAATGGAATCTTCGCTTCGCTCATCTAATTATTATTACTGTCTTCCACTTTATTTTTTTAAATACCTATAATTTTCAAAATATTCTGACCAAATATCTTATGGTCTGGTATTTATTGGATGAGCAAAGCAAAGACTTCAATTTCACCGACCCCCCAACAAAATTAGCTCGGGTGTTTTTTTGTCTGTTTTTTTTTTAATTTTTATGTTTGTTTGTTTGTTTTTCCGTCTGTTTGTTCGCTCTCTACCGGGCTAACGGCATATGCGATCTTAATGAAAATTTGACACGACCTTCGTTATCTCTGAACTTAGACTTGCTACATTTTTGGGTACGATCGAAGAAATATTTCTCATGAATATCGTACTTTTACGATTTTTTTCGATTTTTAGTGCGATATTTTCGTGACATTTGGGCCGATTCTGACCAAACGGGTGGGGCTACAACGTTCATATTTCACATGGACATTAAGGTAATGATGATGTATTGCTTTCTGAAAGAAAAAGTTGAAAAAGTTAGCCAGAATCTATTAAAATAAAGCTTTTAATATAAGTTTTTTGATTTTTTGTGTGATATTTTCGTGCCATTTGGGCCAATTCTGACTTAAACGGGTAAGGCTACAACGTTCATATTATACATGGACATAAGGGTAATGGTGATGTAGTACCTTTTGAAAGAAATAGTTGAAAAAGTTAGCCAGAATCCATAGAAATAAAGCTTTTAATATAAGTTTTTTTCGATAAATAATACCAATTGACAAGAAACAATAGAAACTTGACAACAATCACCTAGAATGCGTAGGCAACAAAACAAAGCACTTGCAAAAGTAAAGATATCCCACGCAAACTAAAAACTTCAAAAAGCTCATCTATCAACGCGGCGGTACTTTTGCGTTTTCCTATCGTATTTTATTGGATGAGCGAAGCAAAGACTTCAATTTCACTGACCCCTCAAAAAATTTAGCTCCAATGTTTTTTTTTTTCACTCTCTGTCTGTTTGTTCGCTCTCTACCGGGCAAACGGCATGTGAGATCTTTATGAAAATTAAAGGGGACCTTCGAAATCTCTGAACTTAGACTTGCCACGTTTTTGGGTACAATCGAAGAAATATTTCTCATGAATATCGTACTTTTACGCTTTTTTCGATTTTAAATGCGATATTTTCGTGACATTTGGGCCGATTCTGACCAAACGGGTGGGGCTACAACGTTCATATTTTACATGGACATTAAGGTTATGGTGTTATATTGCTTTTTGAAAGAAAAAGTTGGAAAAGTTAGCCAGAATCCAAATAATAAAGGTTTTAATATGAGTTTTTTGAGGTTTATAAAACAAGTAACAATAGAAGCTTAACAACAATCACCTACAATTCATTCAAAAAGCACTTGCAAAGGGAAAGTGGTGCTACGCAAACTAAAAACTTACAAAAAAGCTCATCCATCAACGCGGTGGGACTTCAGCGTTTTCCTCGTTTATGTAATCGTTATATTTTTTTTTACTTGTCAGAAATGTTTATTTTCTTTCTGTTTAAATTTTATTTATTTCCTTCAGTTTTGTCACAATAACCTATACTTTATTACTTGGTTACACAAAATACTAATCGGTTGCCCTGTTGTCAAACGGTCGACCTTCGCGGAGGATAAAGTGCTTTGGTTGTGGTGGCGGCGGCTCAGGTCGTGTTGCGGTTGGGGGGGGGGGTTAGGGGATTGATTCGCTCCCTCCCTCTCAGGCTAGCAGCGGGAACCATGACCTAGCCTATAAATTTTGTCTCACCGTAAGCTGAGCCCGGCGTTTTAGGGTTCAAAGAAACTAGGATGTCGCCTGCTCTATTACTAGGAAAACGCTAAAGTCCCGCCGCGTTGATGGATGAGCTTTTTAAAGGTTTTAGTTTGCGTGGGATATCTTTACTTTTGCAAGTGCTTTGTTTTGCTGCCTACGCATTCTAGGTGAATGTTGTCAAGTTTCTTTTGTTTCTTGTCAATTGGTATTATTTACCGTAAAAAACTTGTATTAAAGCTTTATTTCTATGGATTCTGGCTAAATTTTTCCACTTTTTCTTTCAAAAGGTACTACATAACCATAACCTTAATGTCCATGTATAATATGAACGTTGTAGCCCCACCCGTTTGGTCAGAATTGGCCCAAATGGCACGAAAATATCGCACAAAAAGTCAAAAAACGTATATTAAAAGCTTTATTTCTCTCGATTCTGGCTAACTTTTTCAACTATTTCTTTCAGAAAGCAATACATCACCATTACCTTAATGTCCATGTGAAATATGAACGTTGTAGCCCCACCCGTTTGGTCAGAATTGGCCCAAATGGCACGAAAATATCGCACTAAAAATCGAAAAAAATCGTAAAAGTACGATATTCATGAGAAATATTTCTTCGATTGTACCCAAAAACGTGGCAAGTCTAAGTTCAGAGAAAACGAAGGTCGTGTCAAATTTTCATCAAGATCGCATATGCCGTTTGCCCGGTAGAGGGCGAACAAACAGACGGAAAAACAAAAAAAAAAACAAACAAACAAAAAAAAAAAAACAACGGAGCTAAATTTTTTGGGGGGTCGGTGAAATTGAAGTCTTCGCTTCGCTCATCCAATGAAAGGTTGTAAACCCGTCCGAATTTGTCGGGAAGGATGGGCCTCTCCATAATAACAATTACAACGTACAATCACATCCGATGCAAGTTGGTTGCAACCTCCCGAGTATCGAAAACCACTTGTATGTAGGCCTGGGTTTAGTGGTTTACTCTTCTTGCTGCACCTACATTACTTTTTTGCCGCGCAAGATCAACGTTTCAATTACACTCGCTCCATCAATATCATCCCCATACAGGATATAGGGCCAAGGTCGCACTGGACGTGACTTTACTTTACTGCTCTGCGAAGTCCACTTCAGCTGTCAAATTGTGATACGTTTACAACGTGACCACCACAGCCTGCGATCTTTGAACACACAAAACGCAGGGCTCAGGATATGGTGAGACAAAGTATAGACGATTTTTCCTTGTTGAGGCGTCCCTCTATAGCAGGAGGGCTTCGAATGTGTAGCACCTTGAGCTACGGACGAATGTTCGTGAAATAATTTTCTTTCATTTGTCCCGGGCCAGATCGTTTGTTTCAAGGTCTACTTTATTTCGTATATTGACAAATTATGAACAGTTTGTTACACTAAATAAATGGATGAGCGAAGCGAAGACTTCAATTTCACTGACCCCCCCCCCCCCCCCAAAAAAAAAAAAAGTTGCTCCGGTGTTTTTTTTTTCGTTTGTATTTTTGTCCGTTTGTTCGCTCTCTACCAGGCAAACGGCATATGCGATCATTCCGAAAATTGGAGGGGACCTTCTAAATCTCTGAACATATCCCTGCCACGTTTTTGGGCACAATCGAAAAAATATTTCTCATAAATATCGTACTTTATGATTTTTTTCGATATTTAGTGCGATATTTTCGTAACATTTGGGCCGATTCTGATCAAACGGGTGGGGCTAGAACCTTCAAATTTCCCATGGACATTAAGGTAATGGTGATGTATTGCTTTTTGAAAGAAAAAGTCGAAAAATTATCCAGAAACCATATAAATAAAGGTTTTAAATTAATTTTTTGAGGTATTTTTTTAATAATTAACAAGTAACAATAGAAACTTGACAACAATCACCTACAATGCGATCAAAAAACACTTGAAAATTAAAGAGATCCCACACAAACTAAAAATTTACAAAAAAGCTCATCCATCAACGCGATTGGACTTTAGCGTTTTCCTAGTTGGATGAGCGAAGCAAAGACTTCAATTTCACTGACCCCCCAAAAAATTTGCTTCGGTGTTTTTTTGTGTTTTTTCCGTTTGTAATTTTCTCTGTTTGTTCGCTCTCTACCGGGCAAATGGCATTGGCGATCTTGATGAAAATTGGAGGGGACCTTTTAAATCTCTGAACTAAGACCTGCAACGTTTTTGGGTACAATCGAAGAAATATCTCTCATTAATATCGTACTTTTACGAAAAAAAAATATATAGTGCGATATTTTCGTGACATTTGGGCCGATTCTGACCAAACGGGTGGGCGACTAAAAAAAGCGTTTGCAAAACTACCAAGTGTCAAAAATCGTTTAAAAAAATCGTATTTAGAGTCAACCCACTCAGTCACATTTTCAAGGGGGGACATTTTATTTAAAAATGGCTTAGCCAACCCTGTAGGCGCTTACACCATCGACACCGATGTAATTAAACTAGAAAGCTTCGCAAACGCCTTTTTTAGTCGCATTGATGGATGAGCTTTTTTGTAAGATTTTTGGATGAGCGTAGCGAGCGTAGCGAGCGAAGCGAGCGAAGCGAAGATTCCATTTCACTACACTGGAGAAAAAAATCCGGAATGTTTTTTTTTTTTCCTTTTTTTTCTGTATTTTTGTGTGTTTGTCAGCACGATTCCGGCTAAACCGATACTCCGTTTGCAATGAAATTTTATGGAGGCCTTCGAAATCTCTGAACTTAGAACTGACACGTTTTTGAGCGCAATCAAAAAATTATTTTTCATGAAAATCGCAATTTTACGATTTTTTTCGATTTTTTGAAAATTTATTTTACTTATAACACCTACATGCTTAATCCGATTTTCATGATTTTTTCACAGAACCTTAATTTTATAAATTAAGATATCCGTGTGAAATTTGAGCGCAATCGAAAAATTATTATTCATGAAAATATAAATTTTGTGGGTTTTTTCTTTTTTAAAACAATTTTTTTACTTATAACACCTACATGCTTTATTTTATTGCAATACTTTTTTCACAGAACCTTAATTTTATGAATTAATATTTTCGTGTGAAATTTTAGCACAATCGATTAATTATTTCTTATAAAAATTGCAATTTTTCGTTTTTTCAATTTTTTAAAATTCATACGATTAATTAAAAAAATTAAAAATTAAAGTTTATTTTTTATTTAATGTAATTTAATTTAAAAAAAATCTTCAACATAGTACTAATTTTTTCACAGAACAACAGAAAATCCGCATAACACATGGCAGCTCAATGCACCAATTACGCTCATCCAAAAACGCGGCGGGACTTAAGCGTTTTCCTAGTAGTTTGCATGTGACCAATTTTTTCTTTGCAAGTGCTTTTTATGCATTGTAGGTGATTGTTGTCAAGTTTCTATTGTTGCTTGTTAATTGTTGTTATAAACCTCAAAAACTCATAATAAAACCTTTATTCTATATAGATTCTGGCCAATTTTTTCAACTTTTTCTTTCCAAAAGCAACACATCACCATTACCATAATGTCCATGTAAAATATGAACGTTGTAGCCCTACCCGTTTGGTCAGAATCGGCCCAAATGTCACGAAAATATCGCACTAAAAATCGAAAAAAATCGTAAAAGTGCGATATTCATGAGAAATATTTCTTCGATTGTACCCAAAAACGTAGCAAGTCTAAAATCAGAGATTTCGAAGGTCCCCTTAAATTTTCATTAAGATCGGATATGCCGTTTGCCCGGTAGAGAGCGAACAAACAGACGGAAAAACAAACAAAAAAAACAAACAAAAAAACAAAAAAACACCCGAGCTAAATTTTTTGGGGGGTCGGTGAAATTGAAGTCTTTGCTTCGCTCATCCAATAATGGAAAAATGATTGGAATTAGGTTTTGAAACCAATAATTTTTGGGGCAATTGTGGTCATATTGTTCTATCGTGATACACTAGGTGACTGTGGTACGGAAATAAGACACAGTTGAAGATGTGATTTTTGCTTAATTTTATTTATTAATTAATCAATAAGTTACAGGAGTTTTGTTTCGAGATATAAAATTTTGGATTTATTTGAGTTATTTTAATGGTGTACAAATTTCATGACATTGTAGCGAGTTAAAAAAAATACATATTATAATATATTTAAAAGTGATTGCAATGCATTGTCTTAATTTGTAAATATATTTAATACTATTGCATACACGGAAAAATGTATCATTACATTTTTGTAGACCATTAAAAACAATGCCTGGTTTATTAAAATCTGATGATTACGCCATGACAGGTGATTTATTTGCTACCAAGCAAGTCCTTTGGCGAAATAACATTCTAAAATATGTATTTTACAAGCTCCTACATTTTGGTGTTGGTTTTAGTCTTTGAAACGTTTTTACGCTTGTTCCACGGACTATAGCAGTTATGTCCGGTACAACGGTAGTGCGACTTGCGAAAAGCTTGGTGTGCAAAGCCCAATCAAAACTAATACATAATAATGTGACAAATATTTTCTGAGTAATTTAAAACCAGGTCAAATGAGCATGCCTGCTTCATCCTAATTTTCATTCTGTGCTTCTATTCTAGATACGATGGGGTGTTGCTTCAGCCGCCGGCCCGTCATACAAGTCAGCACTCTAAGCATGACGTAAGTACCATTACATTTACATTTCATATCATGTGTACTTGTACTAGGAAAACGCATAAAGTCCCGCCACGTTGATGGATGAGCTTTTTTAAGTTTTTAGTTTGCGTGGGATATCTTTACTTTTGCAAGTGCTTTGTTTTTCTGCCGACGCAATGTAGGTGATTGTTGTCAAGTTTCTATTGATTCTTGTTAATTTGTTATTATTTAACGTTAAAATCTTACATTAAAAGCTATATTTCTATGAATTCGGGCTAACTTTTTCAACTTTTTCTTTCAAAAGGTACTACATCACCATAACCTTAATCTCCATGTATAATATGAACGTTGTAGCCCCACCCGTTTGGTCAGAATTGGCCCAAATGGCACGAAAATATCGCACAAACAGTCAAAAAACTTATATTAAAAGCTTTATTTCTATAGATTCTAGCTAACTTTTTCAACTTTTTCTTTCAGAAAGCAATACATCACCATTACCTTAATGTCCATGTGAAATATGAACGTTGTAGCAGTACCCGTTTGGTCAGAATCGGCCCAAATGTCACGAAAATATCGCACTAAAAATCGAAAAAAATCGTAAAAGTACGATATTAATGAGAAATAATTCTTCGATTGTACCCAAAAACGTGGCAAGTCTAAGTTCAGAGAAAACGAAGGTCGTGTCAAATTTTCATCAAGATCGCATATGCCGTTTGCCTGGTAGAGAGCGAACAAACAGACGAAAAAAAAAACGAAAAAAAAAACACCCGAGCTAAATTTTTTGGGGGGTCGGTGAAATTGAAGTCTTCGCTTCGCTCATCCAATTATACTTTCCTTCTGCAATTTGTGTGCAGTGCCTATTTCGCCGCTCTTCCTTCGAGCGGAATAAGTAGTCTTATAAACTGTCAACCCCTAGTTCCGCTAGGCGTGAGCCTCAGACTCGGACAGCGATGCCGATACGGAGGCTCCCGTTCAATATAATAGAAAAGTTATTTAACCCTTGACTGGTATGGTGGGGTCTGTGCCGACCCCAGCACGATATAGTTCTATATTTGACCACCAGGAAGTTCTAGTAAGCGGCTGGCGAATTAGGGAATCTCATTACCCACTCAGTCATTGAAGAGGGAGGTTGCGTTATTGTGTTGCACCGGAGCGTTTGGCGGCAATCGCGTCGGTGGTTAAAAAAGACCCCAGGATACCACTTAAGGGACTTTTGCTTTTGCATATGATTTAACATTATGAAAAAAATATATATATGTTGGTTTCAGTGAATGATTTGTGCTTTTGTGAATCATAAATAATCGCAGAAAAAATACCAGTCAAGGGTTAGGGGGCCTTCATAAATTGTATTGAATCCACTATTTTCTTAGTTAGAAAATTACTTACTTTCAATAAAAAATGTGTAACTTGCTCAAAATTGATGAAACATCAATCCATAATTGTAAATACAATGAATTAAATCATATTAATCATCCTCAGTGCAATAATTCACATTTGTTGTTATTTAGGCAGTTTAAAAGTAAAATTAAAACTGGGGTCATATTTGACCCCACCATACCAGTAACGTATATGAAAATAAGGATACCAGTCAAGGGTTAAATGCGTCGTGTTTGAAAAGGGACCACATTGTAAGTTTTTATTTCTATTTGGCGACGTCGAGACATGCGTCTCCTTGTGGTGGGTCCGGCGTTCTGACGAAGCTATTATTGCAGGTACATGAGTCGGCCTGTTTGTGAATTTAGTTTCTTTGAGGGAAAAGTAGTGCCCTCAAAATGCTGCGGAGGACTCTACTATGCCTACTTATGTCTAAAATGTGTTATCAGTCGTCTAACAATGCAAAGTTCTGCTTCCGCGGATACAGTACCCTCATTCGCTGCTGCTGCTGCTGATGATGATGATGATTAATTTTTTGCAACCTCAAAGACCCTGCTTTTGAAAAGACTGGGTTCATATAGCGTACACTTTCACAAATGAGTAGAATCTATGTGTAATGCTTTTCCATTCAGTTGCGCAGAGAGGTTGGTCTTGTGGTTTGCGTCTCAGCTTCCAATGCAGCAGGTCCAGGGTTCGATTCCCGTGAAATTCAGAAGTTTTTTAACTTTTGATTTGGACGTAAGTCCATCAGTTCTTCATCTTCTCTTAGAAATTTGTAAACGGTGACTTTGAATCCGTCCTAGCAACGAGGCACAAATAAATAAAAAAAGTTGTTCTGAATCGGTCTTGTTGATTTTGGCTTTGATCCGCGGGTGTTCGCACTGTCCATCCATAACACTGATTGCTATATTTACTATAACAAAATATCAATCTTTAATTGGTTATCGCTCACTCGTCGATTGCGTCGGGGCCTACAGTGTTGGCTTGGTCGCTTTGGTTTACTACCCACTGAAAATCAGTTACATGACTGAGTCGGTAGAATCGACGGTAGACGTTAGAGAAATACGAATTTAGTTTATTTATTTATTTATTTATTTATTTATTTATTTATTTATTTATTTATTTATTTATTTATTTATTTTATTTATTTATTTATTTATTTATTTATTTTTTATTTATTTTTGTTTTTGTTTTTTTATTTTGTTTTTATTCATTTTTTTTTATTTATCATAACTATTAACTTTTTATTATGAACGAAAACTGTTGAAAATTTTAATAATTAATGTTTTTTAAATTTATTTTTTCATTTTTTTATTCAAAACTAATTATCAATTTTTTTTAGCGTTGTTTTGCGATGCTTTGAAAGTTTTCATTGTTCAAATAACAATGAGTGGGACTTTTCATCGATTGTCTTCAATAATGATCCAAAATATTCAGGTGATAGCTTGTTTTAAAGAGGAGACATATAGCATCGATTTCAGGATTGATTTTTTTTATATGTGCACTGAGAAATAATTTAATCTTTAAAAAAAATCAGAAATATACAAAAAAATTGTTTAAAATAATTGAATCTTAAGCTAGAAATATAAAAAAAGGATCCCTAAATTGCTAAAAACAATCCCTGAAATCGAAGCTATAATATGTCTCTTCTTTAAAATGAGCTATCACCTGAATATTTTGGATCATTATTGAAGACAATCGCGCTCATTGTTATTTGAACAATGGAAACTTATAGTACCGCAAAAATGGTTAAAAAAAAGACTTTTGAATTAGTTTTGAATTATAATAATTAAAAACCGTACAAATTGACAAGAGTTTTTGATCATAAACATAGAAGTTTTGTTGCTTTCAGGGTTGTAACGCCAGAACCGTCGCCTGGAGCTCGTCGTCGTTACGAAAACGTCGTTGAGATTTACATGAGAGACCCTCAGACGCGAAAATGTATGTTCCAAAACCTTTATGAAAATATTCATGCTCATTCTATGTGTACACCACCGACCATTTGTAAATCATTGACTTAACTTGAATCTATTTTACCCAGCCCTTGATTTACTTCTGCTCGAGGGTTACATGGATCGATACAATAAATTATTTTACAGACAGCGACTGAGTTGGCTCGAATGTTAAGGCTATTCGACTGCGTTTTTCTATTTTCCAAAATATGCTACCTAGTCAAAACATAGTTAATGGCTTTGAAACCTGGCTATTTTAGAAAATCAAAAATATTTTTTTCAAATTTTTCTGATCCGGAACACAGCCAATATAGCCATCTCAAAATAATTTCAAACTTCAATTCGCCAGGGCACACCATTCAACGTACGGTGTTGTGCTTTTGTGACATTAATTTTCAACTGATTTTCTATAGTCTGACTGAGAGATTTTTTTTAACAATAATTGTCTTTCCTGCGAATTTTTTTGTTTGGCGGTACAAATCGGTAAAAAAATTCCGCCAAACGAAAAAATTCGCAGGAAAGAAAATTGTTAAAAAAAATCTCTCAGTCAGTCCATAGAAAAACAGTTGAAAATTAATGTCACAAAAACACAACACCCTACGTTTTATGGTTTGCCTTGGCGAATTGAAGTTGGAAATTATTTTGAGGTGGCTATATTGGCCGTGTACCGGATCAGAAAAATTTGAAAAAAAAATAATTTCTAAAATAGCCAGGTTTCAAAGCCATTCACTATATTATGACTTGGTAGCATATTTTGGAAAATAGAAAAAACGCGGTCGAATAGCCTTAAGCGCTCGACTCTGATTCGGGAATTTCCGGGTTCAGATTCCGTCGAGACCGGCAATTATGACTGCAAATAACTTAGTCCTATTAAACAGCCCTAGGACATCCATCCAAAATGGTCTTAACTCCAATATAGGTCCCACCTATAGTCAGACACCTGAAGAGGGGCATGCATTGCACTCTGGTCAGGTTTTCCCACGAGAATATTTTTTATTTTATATCTGCTTTATATTTAACCCTGATGTTCAATATTCACTCTTATTAGTATTAGTAAAATTACAGTAATGGCTTCTCAAATAAATTTGTAGAGGCCTATATTTGTATTTAAAGAGACAAATAGACCATGCCCATGACATGTCGTCATTTCTACGTTATATGCCAGATGCTGGAATAAAACATGTGTATATTGTATAATATATAAAATATAATGTATCAATACGACGGTTGAGCCTTGACTTTTCGCGAAAATGAAATTGAGTTAGGTGATCAAGATTATTAGACGAGGGAGCGCAGAAACTGTCTTACAATTCAAGTCAAACGGCGCTCATTATGCTCCTGTGTTTGTGACTGGTGAGTGAATGACTGTACGCAGAAAAACAGCCAAATCGCTGAATCTATTGCTCTGAAAATTTGAACAGACGTCCGTTACGAGTGTACTGAGAACTGCTAACAAAATGAGCAACATTCGTTGTGATTCAAAATTATAAATAATAAATTGAAAATTAGGCTGAAATGTGTAGGATTTAATTTAACGACAATGGTTTTGTTCTTCGAGATTTTTTTTCTAAATTTGTAATTCTCTGAAAGCATGCAATGACCAATAGCTATCGAATGCTCAAGATTTCCTCAATTTTCGCTTTGAGATTGAGTAAACCCTGCAATCTTAACACGTATTTCGTACTGGCATTGTTTTCCATAGTACTGTATGCATTTCGAAACATGATCTAACTTATACTTTTTTTAAAACAATCCAGAAATTAATAAATATTTCCCTAAACGGGCTTCGAACCCAGGTCTTCCACATTTCGGGTACAAGAGCGCCGCAACTAGACTAGGTAAACGCCAAGGTCGTTGTTAGACGAGTGAGCGAGTCATGTGTTCACTACCCGGGAACATTTGCATTGAAGTTGATTAAAAGGGCCCGTCAACTATAAGGCCAAAATGCGCAACTCTCACCTATATGAAAGGCTAGGGAGGAAAGACCCATGCTGGATCCAGCCTCAAGTAGGAGGAGGAAATGGAATATTTCCGGGTACTCAACACATGATTTGCTCACTCGTCTAGCCGACAACGGCGTTTTCCTAGAATATTTATATGTTTTATCTTAAGCTTTCGTGATTTATGATTTAATGTTATCACTTATTTTACGGAAAATACTGCTTACACTAATAATAATAATAATAATAATAATAATAATAATAATAATAATAATAATAATAATAATAATAATAATAATAATAATAATAATAATAATAATAATAATAATAATAATAATAATAATAATAATAATAATAATAATAATAATAGAAGAAATAATAGGAAATGGAACACCAACTAAGACAGAGATAGAAGAGTTTTGGACAGGAATATGGGGTAACCCGGTAGCACACAACCAGGATGCACAATGGATTCAAGATGAAATAGCTAGGATGAGCGATATTAATGAGATGAGATTCGAAGGTATAACTATTGATGAATTAAAGTCGACAATCAGTGCTACACATAGCTGGAAAGCACCAGGTAATGATGATATTCAAAATTTTTGGTATAAGAAATTCAATACTACTCACAATCAAATTAGAAAATGTCTCAACGAGTTTATAAATGGAGTTAAAGAAATACCCGAATTCTTTACTGAAGGAGTTACCTTTCTCAAACCAAAGGACAATGACACGAAGAACCCAAGTAAATATCGGCCAATTACATGTCTTCCAACTATATATAAAATATTGACTTCATGCATAACAAATAAAGTATATAATCATTGCGAAGAACACAATATCATGGCCGAGGAACAAAAAGGATGCTGTAAGAACTCACAGGGATGTAAAGAACAACTTATTATTGACTCTACTGTAATGAATCAGGCACACAATAAGAAAAGGAATATTCACGTAAACTACATTGACTACAAGAAAGCCTTTGACTCAACACCACACACATGGCTTATTCAGATTTTACAAATATATAAAATCAACCCAGTAATTGTAAACTTTTTGAAGACAGTAATGGAGACATGGAGAACAACACTAAAACTAAATATGAAAAACCAGCAGATAACTACAGATCCAATACAAATTAAACGTGGCATTTTCCAAGGTGACTCATTAAGTGCATTATGGTTTTGTCTGTCATTAAACCCACTGTCACATATGCTTAACGAATCGACATACGGATTTAAAATTAAGGACAATAATGTGGTATGTCACACAATTTCCCACCTATTCTACATGGATGACCTAAAGTTGTATGCATCAAATTTTGCTCAACTAAACAGTCTAGTCAATACAACATTAGAATTTAGTCAAGATATCTGCATGGAGTTTGGAGTAGACAAATGTAAGACGCTACATATCGAAAAGGGTAAGGTTACACAAGCAGAAGAGTTCCAGCTAGATGATGGAAATAGGATTGGAATAATGGACGATAACGATGTATACAAATATTTAGGATTCTCACAAGCTGCCAGAATTGAACATAAAGTTATGAAAGCAAAATTGATAGATACATACAAGAAACGACTAAAGTCTATCCTCAAGACGCAACTAAACGGTAAAAACAAGATCACAGCAATAAATACATATGCTGTACAAGTACTGACATATTCATTCGGAATCATTAATTAAATGGACGCAGACAGACATCCACGCGTTGGAAATATTAACTCGTACTACACTTACCAAACACAGAATACATCATCCTAAATCAGCAATAGAGAGATTGACACTTCCAAGAGAAAAAGGAGGACGGGGCCTAATTGATCTGAACAACTTATATTATAAACAAATAGACATTTTAAGAAAATACTTTTTTACAAAGAGCAACCAATCCACACTGCATAGGGCTGTGGTGCTAGCTGACAAATCATTAACTCCACTCAATCTAGCAAACGAAAATGTCAATCTACAAGGGAAACTCATAACTGACGCTTCAAAAGAGTTACGTCTCTCAGAAAAGACCCTACACAAGAGACATTATGATGAACTACACAAAGGTCACGTAGATATTAAAGCATCAAATAGGTGGTTAAACAACGGGGAACTATTTGGAGAAACAGAAGGTTTTATGATGGCTATTCAAGACAGAGTGATTGCGACGAACAATTATAAAAAATACATAATACAAGATGCGACAGTAAACGATCAATGTAGAAAATGTAGTGCAAAGGGTGAAACAATCGAACACATCATATCCGGGTGCAAGTCACTATGTCAAACAGATTACCTCTACAGACATAACCAAGTAGCTAACATTATTCATCAAAAACTAGCAATCAAGTACAACCTCATTGACACACACACACCTTACTACAAATACAAACCAGAGAAAGTACTAGATAGTAAAGATTACAAATTATATTACGACCGCACAGTTATAACAGACCAAACGATACATCACAACAGACCGGATTTAATAATAATTGACAAGAAGAAACAAGAAACTACCCTTATCGACGTTGCTATCCCAATGTGCCATAACGTCGAGACCACGTGGAAGAAAAAAATTGACAAGTATAGTGAACTTGCAATTGAGATCAAGAAGATGTGGAAACAGAAAAAGGTAAATACAATCCCATTCATTATATCAGCCAACGGCATCATACCGAAGAAGCTACATGAAAGCATTAAACAACTAGATCTTCAACCCAATGTATACATCGAGACTCAAAAGGCAGTAATACTCAACACGTGTAGAATAGTTCGTAAATTTCTAAACTAAGAATGATACTTCGAGATTTCGAGACAGCTTCCATCCTGACATGGTTTTCGTGGTTTCCCATAGTCCGAAGAGCAAATGCTAGGATGGCGACGAGAAATCGGCCACGACCGTACACAGCAGAAAGAAAACATCATCTACAAACAATATTACAATTTATAAATGACTTATTTTAGTTAGAGTTAAGACAAAAGTAATAATGTATGTAATAGGTACACATGGAAGTACTTGACGTAAGTCCGTACAACATGTTGGCTCCGGTTTTAACCGAGTTTGTATAAAATACATCCAATAAAATAATAATAATAATAATAATAATAATAATAATAATAATAATAATAATAATAATAATAATCATAATAATAATAATAATAAACTCCAACATTGTTGGGGTTACAAGCTAGTCAAGTTAGAGATAAGTTGCTGGTTAAATTTCTATTGCCGCTGAAATACAAGCATTCCATCTCAAATTTTGACATCGTCTTGATCTACTAGTGACGTACTACAAGTGACATTGAAGGGAAGTATTAGTTTTAAGTATTTATACCATTATTTTGTAGTTTTATATCGTTGTCTAGACCTAGGCTGTAAATTGCATTGAAACAGTTGAATTTTGTTAATTTTTGACAGTTAATGGTCGGCATATATTCATTTAGAGGCATTATTTATAACTTCAGCAAGGTAATATATCTAAAATAGTATAATTGGATGAGCGTAGCGAGCGTAGCGAGCGAAGCGAAGACTTCAATTTCACTGACCCCCAAAAAATTGAGCTCCAATGTTTTTTTGTTTGTTTTTTTTTTGTTTTGTTTTTGTTTTTCTGTCTGTTTGTTCGCTCTCTACCGGGCAAACGGCATATGCGATCTTAATGAAAATTTGAGGGGACCTTCGTTTTCTCTGAACTTAGACTTGCTACGTTTTTGGATACAATCGAAGAAATATTTCTCATAAATATCGTACTTTTACGATTTTTTTCGATATTTAGTGCGATATTTTCGTCACATTTGGGTCGATTCTGACCAAACGGGTGGGGCTACAACGTTCATATTTCACATGAACTTTAGGATTATGGTGATGTAGTACCTTTTGAAACAAAAAGCTGAAAAAGTTAGCTAGAACCCATATAAATAAAGGTTTTAATATGAGTTTTTCGATTTTTAGTTCGATATTTTCGTCACATTTGGGCCGATTCTGACCAAACGGGTGGGGCTACAATGTTCATATTTCAAATGGACATTGAGGTTATGGTGATGAAGTACCTTTTAAAATAAAAAGCTGAGAAAGTTATCTAGAATCCATAGAAATAAAGGTTTTAATATGAGTTTTTCGATTTTTAGTGCGATATTTTCGTCGCATTTGGACCGATTGTGACCAAACGGGTGGGGCTACAACGTTCATATTTCACATGGACATTAAGGTTATGGTGATGTAGTACCTTTTGAAAGAAAAAGTTGAAAAAGTTAGCTAGAATCTATAGAAATAAAGGTTTTAATATGAGTTTTTTTACTTTAAGTGCGATATTTTCGTCACATTTAGGCCGATTTTGACCAAACGGGTGGGGCAACAACGTTCATATTTCACATGGACATTACGGTTATGGTGATGTAGTACCTTTTGTAAGAAAAAGTTGCAAAAGTTGACAAAGTTAGCCAGAATGCATAGAAATAAAGGTTTTAAAATGTGTTTTTTGAGGTTTATAATAACAACTAACAAGAAACAATTGAAACTCGACAACAGTCACCTACAATGCATTCACAAAGCACTTGCAAAGGGAAAGTGGTCCCACGCAAACTAAAAACTTACAAAAACGCTCATCCATCAACGCGGCGGGACTTTAGCGTTTTCCTAGTATTTAGCATTTTACGTAAGCACCGTTAATTATTTTGCAGAATCGAGAAGATTGAAGTCTTCTAAATTCGTCAAATAAGAAAAGATTTATCAAAACGAAAAGGCAAGGAGGTTGAGAAGCGAAGACCTCATCACCGCCCTAAAATTGATAAATCATTGAGAAAAGTGTTTTTAATGCTTTTTAAGTGCATTGACTTTATAAACAATAACAAATAATAGGTAACTTTGACAGATAGTTGAATAATTTATCTAGAACAAGGAAAGTAGGGAATAACGGGAATAACATACAATGGATGTTTCTACTGTGAATTCACTTCAGACCACCAAAGCTGGAAAAATGAGGCAGCGCATCAAATGGACAGAAGATATGAACATGTGTGTGATGCGTAGCTTTTATAGGGTAACGTTATTAGAGACTGTTTTAACTCCATAGAGAGTTTATACGTAAATATCCATTGTTAGAAGTAAGTGCGCAGAGAATAGCCGACCAAAGAAGAATTATAGTTAAAAATAAAATGTTGCCAGTAAACATATTAACTAGAATAAAACGCGAAGTGAAAGACGAACTACAAGCACATCAAGATGATAACGGCGCTACATCGACAGAGGACAGCGAAGATGAAGAAGACCAGTTGATACCAGAACTACTAGAACTTCCAGAATTATCTGTAATGCCATACCTGCTACAACTTCCAGATCTACCAGTTATACCAGAAATTCCAGACCAACCAGAATGTCCAGACATATCAGAACGTCCAGACCTACCAGAACGTCCGGACCTACCAGAACAACCAGACCTACCAGAAAGTCCAGAACCACTAGAAATGCCAAACCATTCAAGAAGATCAAGACACCCAGAACGACTAGACGATCAAACACAAGAGGTAGATATGCATAACGCAATAGAAAATACACCTGACATTATCTATCTAAAGAACATCCTAGCTTTAGCATTTGCAACAGCCATGTCAGAGTTTGCGCACGTAGAACCAAACAAAAGACCATACATACCTAAACCCAAGCATTCAAATGAAATGAAGACAGCGGTACACATAATGAACACACATATTTTATCAGCATACACACAAGACGAACTATCATTTGCAGACGTTCATGCGGCAATTTACTGTGCAGCTGTAGCAGTGATTAGATACATGGGCTTAAAGGTAAAATCTGCTACCTCTTCAAAGACAAAACAAGAGAAGAAAATTCCGAAATGGGAACAGTGACTAATTGGGAGAATCGATGAGTTTAGGAAAGATATCAGTAGATTGGAACAATTGCGAATGGGTAATCGATCTAAAAATGTGGTACTCTTCTGCCAAAATATATTTGAAAGAATCAAGGTTCACACAAAACATGAAACACTGAACAAATTCATTCACGAATATTTGGATACACTTAAACAAAAAGTAAGTGCTCTTGCTAAGAGATTAAAAAGATATAGAGAATGTAGCATTAGAAAAGAACAAAACCGAATGTTCAAAGAAAAGGAAAAACAGTTTTTACTAAAAACTATCTAGTACCGAAGAAATAACAGGAAATGGAACACCAACTAAGACGGAGATAGAAGAGTTTTGGGCAGAAATATGGGGTTACCCGGTAGCACACAACCGGGTTTCACAATGGATTCAAGAGGGAAAAGAGCTAGGATGTCCCGATTTTAATGAGATGAGATTCAAAGGGTTTTAAATTTGTTGATAAATTTTTAAAGTCGCCAATCAGTGCAACACATAGCTGGAAAGCACTAGGTAATGATAATATTCAAAATTTTTGGTATAAAAAATTTCAATATTTCCCCACAATAAAAATTAAAAATTCCTCAACGAGTTTAAAAAGGGATTTTAAAGAAATACCCAAATTTTCTTTACTAAAGGGTTTTAACCCTTTTCTCAAACCGAAAGATAATGACACAAAAAAACCCAAGTAAATATGGGCCCCAATTACAGGGTCTCCCAAACTATTTTAAAAAAATTTTGGGATTCATGAAAACAAAAAAATAAAAGCATTGTGAAAATAAAATATCAGGGGCCAAGGAAAAAAAGAATGCTGTAAAAAACTCGCAGGGATGTAAAGAACAACTCATTATCGACTCAAACTGTAATGAACCAGGCACACAATAAAAAAAGGAAAAATTTCACATAAACTAAAATTGACAACAAGAAAGTTTATGACTCAACACCACACACATGGAATTTTCAGTTTTTTTAAAAATTAAAAAATCAACCCAGAAATTTGTAAACTTTTTGAAAAAGTAATGACGACAGGGAGAACAACACTAAAACTAAATTTTAAAAAAAACCAGCAGATAATTTACAGACCCCAAAAAAAATTTAAAACGTGGCTTTTTCCAAAGGTGACTCATTTAGCGCATTATGGTTTTGTCTGCCCTTTAAAAACCCACGGTTGCATATGTTTAAAACGAATCAACATAGGGTTTTAAAAATTTAAAGGCAAAAATTTGGTATGTCCACAATTTTCACCTATTCTTATGGATGATCTAAAGTTATATCATAAAAATTTTGTTAAAACTAAACAGTTTAATCAATACAAACTTTTTGAATTTAGTCAAATATCTGCAGGGATTTTGGAGTAGACAAGTGTAAGCCGCTAAAATATGGGAAAAGGGGTAAGGTAAAGCGGGCAGGGGTTCCAGCTAGATAAATGGAAATAGGATTGGGGGAATGGATAAATAACGAAGTATCAAATATTTGGGTTTCTCAAAAAGCTCCCGGAATTGAACATAAAGAAATAAAAGGGAAAAATTGAAGTACATACAAAAGCGACTAAAATCTAGCTAAAGCAACTAAAGGGTTAAAAGCAAGATCACAGCAAAAAATACATATGCTATACCAGTACTGACATTTTTTATTGGGGAATCTTTTAAATAGACGCAGACAGACACCACGCGCTGGAAATTTTAAAACTCGTACTAATTTTACTAACAAAAGAATGCTCACCCTTTAAATCAGAAATAGAGAGATTGACATTTAAAAAGAGAAAAAAGGAGGAGGGGGCCTAATTGATCTGAAAAAACTTATATTATAAACAACTAAACTTTTTTAAAAAAATTTTTTTTTACAAAGAGCAACCAATAAAACACTGAAGGGTTTGTGGTGTTTTGCTGACAAATCTTTAAAACTCCACTCAATCTAGAAACGATGGGGGGGGGGGGGGAAAATTCTATCTAAAAGGGAAAAAACCCTCAAAACTAAACGCTTCAAAAGAGTAACGCCCCTCTCAAAAAGACCCTACCCCAAAGAAAATTTGATGAACTAACAAAAAATTTTCATGTAGATTTTTTTTTTTTATTTTTTTTTTTTTTTTTGTTTTTTTTTTTTCTGTATGTTTTTTTCGCTCCACCGGGCCCAAAACGGAATAATATGCATAAAAATAATGCGATCTTGCAAAAATTTGACAAAACCTTTTTCAAAAAAAATCTTTTAAACTAAGACTTGCCACGTTTTTGGGTAAAATCGAAGAAAATTTTCAGGAAATTCGTACTTTTTAGATTTTTTTCGATTTTTTGGGGCGATATTTTCTTTTGCCTTTGGGGGCCCGATTCTGACCAAACGGGGGGGGTTACAACTTTCATAAAATACATGGACATTAATGTTATGGTGAGGGTAGTACTTTTTGAAAAAAAAATTTAAAAAAAATAGCCAGAATCTATAGAAATAAAGTTTTAATGTAATTTTTTTGGTTTTTTTTGTGTCTTTTTTCGGGGCCATTTGGACCCAATTCTGCCCAAAACGGGGGGGGCTAAAACGTTCTTTATTTTTACATGGACTTTAAGGTTTGGTGATGTATCCCAAATTTTTTAAAAAAAAAAATTTAAAAAATTTAAACCCAGAATCCATAGAATTAAAGCTTTTTAATGGGCCCTATAAGTTTTTCCCGGTAAAAAATACCCAATTGAAAAAGAAAAAATAGAAATTTAAACAACAATCACCTACAAATGCAAGGCAACAAAAAAAAAGCACTTGAAAAAAGAAAAGGGGATACCCCAACCCCAAAACAAAAAATTTTAAAAAGTCACCCATCATTGCGGGGGGATTTTGGGGCTTTTTCCCAGTAATAATAATAATAATAAAAAATAATAAAAATAATAATAATAATAATAATAATAATAATAATAAATAATAAAATAATAAAAATAAAAAATAAACATTTGTGTGATCCCGGGTTAGCTATTATAGGGTAACGTTATTAGAGACTTTTTTAATAGGTTATCGACAAAAACCCTCCATGGGGATTTGTTGGAAAAATCCTTTTTAAAAGTAAGTAAACAGAGAATAGCTGCCCAAAAGAAAAATTTAAATATTTAAAAATAAAAGTTCCCCGTAAACATTTTAAAATAGAAAAAAACGCGAAGTAAAGAACGAACTACAAGCACATAAAGATAATAAGGCAAACATCAGCAGAGGAAAAGCGAAGAAGAAGACCACTTCATACCAGAGCTACTAGAATACCAAAAATACCGGGGATTGCCATACCTGCAAGAATTTTCAAATTACCGCCACACCAGAATTTCCAGCCCAAAACCAGAACTCCAAAACTATCAGAACGTCCAGCCCCAACCAAAACCCATCCAGATTTCCCCAAAAAAGGGTCCGGGGCCAAACCCGAAACATCCAGACCTACCAGAACGTCCGGGGGCCTCCAAACGCCCCCAAAAACCACTGGGAAAAAACCAAAAACCAAACCAAAAAGATCAAGATACCCAGAACAACTAGACGAAAAAACACAAGAGGTAGAATGCAAAAAAGAAATAGAAAATACACCTGAATGATATTCAAAAGAAATCTATTTTAGCATTTAAAACCCGCCATGCCCGGGTTTTGCAAAACATAAAACCAAACAAAAGACCATACATACCTAAACCCAAGCATTCAAAGGAAATGAAGACAGGGGGTCCCCACAAAAGGGAACACACATTTTTTATAAATTTTTACACACAAGCCCAATATCTTTTGCGGGACTTTTCATGCGGCAATTTATTTTTGCCGCTGTAGCAGTTTAGATTTTTGGGGCTTAAAGGAAAAAAATCTGCAACATTTTCAAAGACAAAAAAAGGAGAAAAAAAAAGTAGGGAAAGGGAAAAGCGACTGGGGGGGGAGAATCTTTTGAGCTTAGGAAGAAAATGGGTTTCGACTGGAAAAATCCCCAAGGGGAAATCGATCTAAAAGTGATAAGATACTCCCAAAAATATATTTAAAAAGTTTTCCCAAGGTTAAAGAAAAAGCATGAAAAACTTAACGAATTCATTCAGGGAATATTTGGATCACTTAAACAAAAAAAAGTGCTCCCAGTAAAAGGGTTAAAAAAAATTAAAAAATGTTTTTTTAAATTTGAAAAGAAAAAAAGCCCAAAGTTTAAAGAAAAAAGGAAAAAAAAAAGTTTTAAACCAAAAAACTAAACTAGTACCCAAGAAAAAATAGGAAAGGAAAAACCCCCCCAAGACAGAGATAGAAGAGGGTTTTTGGGCGGAAATGGGGGGGAAACCCCGGGAGGGACACAAACCCGGGTGCACAAAAAGGATTCAAGATGAAAAAGCCAGGTGGGGCGATATTAAAGGGGATGAGATTTTTAAGGAAAACTATTTATGAATTAAAGGGCGACAATCAGTGCTAAAACTAGCTGGAAAGCCCCAGGTAATGTAATATTCAAAATTTTTGGGATAAGAAATTAATCTACCCCTATCAAATTAGAAAAAGTTTTCCCAAAGAGTTTTTATAAATGGAGTTAAAGAAATACCCAATTCTTTACGGGAAAGGGTAACCTTTCTCAAAACCCAAAAGGGCAATGGAAAAAGAAAAAACCCAAATAAATACCCCCGGGCCCAAAAACATGTTTTACCAAATAATATAAAATATTTAACTTTTGCATAACAAAAAAAGTATATAATCATTGCGAAAAACACAATATCATGGGCCCAGGAACAAAAAGGATGCCGTAAGAACTCACAGGGGTGAAAGAACAAATTATTGACTCTACTGTAAAAGAATCAGGCACACAATAAAAAAAAGGGAAAATTTCCTAAATACATTGACTACAAGAAAGCCTTTGATCAACACCACAAAACAGGGGTTATTCAGATTTTTCAAATAATAAAACAACCCCCAAAAATTTTAAACTTTTTGAAGCAGTTTTTGGAGACATGGAGAACAACACAAAACTAAATATGGGAAAAACCCGCAGTAAAATACAGATCCAAAACAAATTAAAAAGTGGCCCTTTTCCCAAAGGGGGACTCATTAAGTGCATTATGGTTTTTTCTGTCATTTAAACCCCCTTTTCACATATGCTTAACGAATCGACTAGGGTTTTTTAAATTTAAAGGGCAATAATGTGGTATGTTTACCCAATTTCCCACCTATTCTACCCTGGTGACCTAAAGGGGTTTTATGCATCAAATTTTTTCTCAAAATAAACAGTCTATTTAATACAAAAATTTTAAAATTTTGTTTAAGATACTGCAAAGGAGTTTGGAGTAGACAAAGGTAGAAAGCTCCATATTTGAAAAAGGGGAAGGGAACACAAGCAGAAGAGTTTCCCGCTAAAGATGGAAATAGGGTTGGGAAAAAATGGACATAACGATGTTTTCAAAATATTTTTGGGTTCGCACAAAACTGCCGAATTGAACATTTAAAATTTATGAAAGCCAAAAATTTATAGATACATACAAGAAACGACTAAAGTCTATCCTCAAGCCAAAATAAAAAAGGTAAAAAAAAAGATACAGCAATAAATAATATGCCGTACCCGTTGAAAATATTTTTCGGAATCATTAAATGGGGCGCAGACAGAAATCCCGCGTTTGGGAAAAATTAACTCGTACTACACTTAAAAAAACACAGAAAACTCATCCTAAAAACAGCAATAAGGGGATTGACATTCCAAGAGAAAAAAGGGGGGACGGGGGGCCTAATTTATTTTGAAAAACTTTTATTATAAAAAAATAGAAATTTTAAAAAAAAACTTTTTTACAAAGAGCAAACCAAAACCACACTTTTAGGGCTGTAGTGCTAAATGACAAACATTAACTCCACTCAACTAGGGAAACGAAAAAAGTCAAACTTTCAAAGGGAAAAAATCATTTAAATGACGCTTCAAAAAAGTTTTCGTTCTTTAGAAAAGACCCCCACAAGAACATTTTGATGAACTACACAAAAGGTTTACGTTTGGGGGGATTAAAGCATCAAATAGGTGGTTAAACAACGGGAAATATTTGGGGAAACGAAAAGGTTTTTGATGGCTATTCAAAACAGAGTGATTGCGAGAAAAAATTATAAAAAAAAATAAAAGATGCGACATTTAAAAGACAATGTAGAAAAAAAAAAAAAAAGTTTGTGCAAGGGGGGGGAAACAACGAACACATCATACCGGGGGCAAGTCACCCATTCAAAAAAGATTACCTCCCACAGACAAACCCAAATAGCTAACCCTTTTTCATCAAAAATAGCAATCAAGTACAACCCTTTATTGACACCCCACACACCTTACTACAAAAACAACCAGAGAAAGTACTAGATGTTTAAAAATTTCAAATTATATTACGACCCCACAGTTATAACAACCAAACGTTTAAACACAACAGACCGGATTTAATAATAATTGACAAGGGGAAACAAGGGAAAATACCCTTATCGAGTTTTCTATCCCAATGTGCCAAAAAAGTCCCAGACCACGTGGGAAAAAAAAAAATTTACAATTTTAGTGAACTTTGCAATTGAGAAACAAAAAGATGTGGAAAAAGAAAAAGGTAAATACAATCCCCTTCATTATTCAGCCAAAGGCATCATACCGAAGAAGCTACATGAAAGCTTAAAAAACTAGATCTTCAACCCCAAAAGTTTTTTACATCGAGACCAAAGGCAGTAAACTTAACAGGTAGAATAGTTCGTAAATTTCTAAAATTTAAAAATGATACTTCGAGATTTTGGACAGCTTCCATCCTGAAATGGTTTTCGGGGTTTTTAAAAAGTCCGAAGAGCAAAAGCTAGGGGTGGCGACGAGAAAAACCCACCCACCGGTAAAACAGGGAAAAAAGAAAAAAATCATCTAACAAAAAAATATTGAAAATTTTTTTAAAGACTTATTTTTGTTTTGAGTTTGGGCAAAAATAAAAAATGTTTTGGGAATAGGTACACATGGAAGTACTTGACGTAAATTCCCCTACAACATTTTAGCTCCTGGTTTTTTAAAACCCAGTTTTTTATGAAATACATCCAATAAAATAATAATAATAATAATTTAATAAAAATAATTTATAAATAATAAACATAAATAAAATAAAAAATAATAATAATAATGATAAAAAAATAATCATTATAAAAATAATAAATTTTTATTATTATAATCACAGTGAGTGATATTTTCCGTAAAATTAGTTATAACCCAATATATAAAACTATTTTTGAAAAAGCAAGGGTGGGCCGGCCCGTGATAAGTGGAAAATATTTTCCTTTTTAGAATTCCGACGAAAAAATTTTTTTTATTTTACGGGATTGTCTTCGCCAATGCATAAAGATTAAAGTGATTTTTATTATTTTCATGGGGGAAAGGGCAGAAACGCTGTATTTACAAAACCCCATTTTTTAATTCCCTTATAGAAGGGCGTCTTGTTTTGGGGAGCTTTAGTCCCCTGCGCCGGCCTCTGGTCCGCCCGCTGGGGGAAGGGCCATGTGGCCCGACGTTTTTTTCAGGCTGGTTTTAGCGTAGTAGGGGGTTTGGGTAAAAAAAGAAAACCAGAGAAGACATTTTTCAACGGCGGGTTGGCCCAAAAAGATACTGATGGGACATTTTAGTGTGTGTTAAAAAAAATAACTTAAAAAAATTTATATAAAATATATATATATAATATATATAATTTTTATATTATTTTATAAAAATATAATTTTTGCTCGGGCCCCCCTTATCGAGGGTTATGAAAATGCAATAAAAGCTTACACAAATTTTCCCAAAACATGAACCAAAAAAAATTTTTTACCATATTTTGGGGTTTAAAAATTAACCACAAACTGTTTGTCCCCTTGATACGCACGTAGTTTCAAAATATTTTATGGGGTTAAATAATTAAACATGCGTTTTAAAACAAAACAAATGCCAAATGGAAATGGGTAAAAAACAGCCTTAAGGGTAAAGCGATATTTTAAAATTTGCTATTTCCCAAATTTTTTCTGTTAAAGGTTTTTAACGCCCCTTAATAATTTTTAAGTTACGACGACATTATGAAATTTTAAATTTCCAAAACACGTGTTATATATGGGGTTTTAAAGATTAACTCTGTTTATATTATCAACATTTTATTATAATCTAAATGTATTATTGAAATCAACATTGGACTCACTTTCTAAATAGTATTCTAAATTTATCTTCAATACAATATCAAAACAAAAAAGTTCATGTTAATATCTCAAGGAGCTAGAATTCAAAATAAAATTATCAGTTTGAACTTTCCATTCCAGTATCTTCTTTGCGTTTACCAAAAGTTTACCCGGCTCTGCCATGGCTGTTTACCCGGCTCTTCCATGGCTGTTTACCCGGCTCTGCCATGGCTGTTTACCCGGCTCTGCCGCGGCTGTTTACCCGGGCCCCGGGCCTGGCTGTTTTTACCCCGGCTCTGCCGGGGGCTTTTTAAAACCCGGCCCCTGCCATGGTTTGTTTACCCGGCTCTGCCATGGGCTTTTTTCCCCGGGCTCGGGCCTTTGCTTTTTAAACCCGGGGCTCTGCCATGGCTGTTTCCCCGGCCCTTTTCCCCCATGGCTTTTTTACCCGGCTCCCCTCCCGGGCTTTTTTTACCCGGCTCTGCCGTGGCTGTTTCCCCGGGTTTCTCCCGGGGGGGGGGGGCCCTTTTTAACCCGGGCCCTCTCCCGTGGCTTTTTTTACCCGGCTCGGGCAGGGCTGTTTACCCGGGCCCTTTTCCATCCCTTTTTTCCCCCGGTCGGGCCAAATGGCTGTTTACCCGGTCTGCCGGGGCCCTGTTTCCCCCCCGGCTTTTTTCCAGGGCTTTTTTAACCCGGCTCTCCCAAAGGGGCTTTTAAACCCCCGGCTCTCCCGTGGCTTTTTTACCCGGCTCGGGGCCGGGGGCCCTTTTACCCGGGCTCTGCCGTGGCTGTTTACCCCCGGCTCTCCCCTTTTGGCTTTTACCCGGCCTTGCCATGGCTTTTTAAACCCCGGGCTCTGCCATGGTTTTTTAAACCCGGCTTTTGCCAGGGGGCGTTTTTACCCGGCTTTTGCCAGGGGCCTTTTTTAACCCGGGGCCTGCCATGGCTGTTTATGGAGGGGTTTTTGGGTTTCGTTTTCAATTACCCTAGCCCTGTTGGGAGATCATTTGTTTAAAAAAGTCGTTGTTAGTAAAATCTCGTTTTAAAGTGTTTAAAAATTTGGTTTTCATTTTTAAAATTCAACTAATCCATTTTAAATTAACGTTAATCGTTACTTTAAAAAAATTTTAAATTTGTTAAAAATAAAACTTCTAAAATCGAGTCACCTTTTTTTGATTGCCCGCAAACCACTGATATTTCTTTAAAACCCGGCCTGTAAACTTTTCAGTAGTGGCCCCCTTATTTTAGAATCAACAAGTCAGGTCAAGAAATTTTTTTCAAAAGGTTAAAAAGTTTTTCAGTAATTACCCCTCAAAAACTCACAAAAATAGTATTTAAAAGGGGGTATAGGGTTGGATTCGTTTTTGAAACTTTTAATGATTGCAAAATGAAACGGATATTATTTATTTTTAAAAGAAGCTTTTTAAAAAATATTATAATTTTTGAATAATGTGTGTTTTAATCCTGTAGAATAAAACCCCCCATAAATTTTCCCCTTTTCCAGTCATAGCAGGCGAAAAGAGGAAAAGCCCCATCTCACAAACATCAGCTATTGCGTATGAAGTATATTTTCCTCTCCGAAACTAGAGGCGAAGCTCTGGCCATCGACGGGGAGACACTCCTCGTTTTCCCTCTTCGTGCAAATTGGGTTGCTTGCAGCCGGGTCTGTTCACACAAACCCCTTAAAAGAGTGTAAAAAGAACGTTTTTTTATTCTTAATATGATGGGTTGGCGCGCCTTACGCAGAATTTTGGGAAAAAATCTAAAATACAAACGTATAACAAACCCGCTGTATTCAGAAACCTTTAAATTTAAAAGGTTTCAAAGTTTCCCTTTAAATTCCTTTTAATTCAAGGATTTAAAAACCAAACCCAAAAAGTGCAAAAAGAGAAATTTTCACATAAAAGAACCCCCGATAACAAAAAATTGTAGAAATAAAAGCCAAACTTCAAAACCCCAAAAGAAAAGGAAAAACTAAAAAAAAGGGGCCAAAATCTCTACCCCCTTCCATATTTTCGCATTCTTAATTCATAAACGTACAGTGTCCCATAACAGCATCCTCGAAAAAGCTTGGCAAAAAAGAAATTTGCGATATTAATTTAAACGTAATAGTTCAACCAATTTCTTTTTTCTAATTAATTTAAACGTAATAACACGCAAATTTTATTTGGCCAAGCTTTTCGAGGATGCTGTTATGGGACACTGTACGTTTATGAATTAAGAATGCGCAAATGTGGAAGGGTAGATGAGCTTGGCCCTTTTTTTAGATCTCATTTCTTTTGAGTGTGTAAGGTTTGGCTGTATTTCTACAAGTTTTTGTTATCTGTGTGATCTCATTACTTTTTCAAGTTCCATTGTAAAATTATTTGTTAAAATATTATAATTTTATCAAAGTTGATTTAATTTCTATGGTATTAGCAATAACAAAAGGATGTAAAATATCTAGACCCGGATTCATGTACATCCTGGGTATAGGTGGTATAACCATGGTATAACGACGGTATAAGGACTGGACCCCAATTCTTGAGTTCGTGGGAGATGAGTTGAAAACGCAATTAGAAAACGAAGTCGTTTTCGTTTTCGAAGGAATTGGTATTCTTGAACGGTATCGTGGAAAACGTCATGGGTTGTGAGTTGAAAGAGTTTTGCTGTTATTTACGTGGGGTGAGGTTCACGAAATCCAGACAAGAGCTCGAAAACGTTCTATATTTATTCTAGATGGCATGTGCCTTCATAAACGCGGGCCAATCGAAAGACGAGTTGCATGAAATGATTTGATTGTTGCAATTATGTAAACAAACAGATGATCACGCTCATATTCGACACCTTGCTTCGACATTGTGTGTAGTAGCAAGCTGACTTTGATCATGGCTCAACATGGCTAAAAAGAAAAGAATATGTGTATTATTTCCGAACATTTTTGTGTAGCCTTGGTGGACAATCATACTATTGTTTATCTGCATTAGGCTTTTAGTAATCAAAACTAGTTATTTGTGCGGGAATTGTCTCAGAACATACTAGTATCTATGGTCAGAACAATGTTGTGCTGGCCTAGGGTTGGCTAGGCTTGTCAAACATGTAATGTAAGTAATAATTTTATCTAGTCCTGTAGCCTAATGGAACTTTAGACCTACACTGTTGTATTATAAATAATTTTCTACATCTGGGCCTAGGTCAGGGACGGTTTCTGATTTGTTTTATGAGAGTATAATGACAACTTTGCTCATTTCACATATAGAAGCAAAATTTAAAATGTCCTCCATTTGTTTACGTATCGCACTTTCCCGCCTAACTCTGCTTATACCGTCAACAAGTGTCAAGTAACTATGGTTACTTGTTGATTGTATGCCTAGTGTTTAAGGCTTATTTAAAACCTTTATTTGGAAGCCTTCCAGCAAACTTTTTCAACTTTTTTTTCGAAAGAGACTATATTACTATAACCTTTATGTCCATGTAAAATATGAACATTGTAGCCCCACCCGTCTGGTCAGAATCGCGGGCCGACGTATTAGATGTTAGTAGTAGTAGCAGTAGCAGTAGCAGTTGCTAACATCCTTAAAGTGATTTTGAGCATGTTTCAAGCCATTTTTTCACCAAGAAGGAATGGTCGTACCCCAAAAAAATTTGACATGTGTTGTCAGGTACCTAAATCCCCTCGATTGTGATAGTTTGCAAGTTCACATCACGTTACATGACGGCTGGGTAACACCTCGAAATCACCCCAACTCTGCTTGGTGTATAAGGTGCTTGAGTGTGTAGCGCACCACGGCTTGGCTGCGGCGCCCTAACGGGCACCTAGATATAGCAATACCTCCCTCACATTGATTATAACGTCCATTAAGTTGGCTGTGCCATAGTAGAATTTCGACTTTTTTGGTGGTATATGATAGTGCTACGATAGTGCTACGATAGTGCTGGATAGTGCCGTAAGTCTCGATGATAGTGCTGGCTTACTTCCTCTACAATGGGTGTCCAAAAAGTAAGTGCTAGCAGTGCCACATTCGAAATTCGAAAATGTTATTACTGGTATTGATGCATGGTGCTACGATAGTGCTGGATAGTGCCGTAAGTCTCGATGATAGTGCTGGCTGTTGTGATTGTTGAGAGCTATGATTTATAATCAAATAGAACACTGCCATGCAGCTGTCATAACATTAGGTTTGTGATCCCCCGTCGGTGCAAACTTTTACCACAATTGCTAACATTCACTAATAATGTACTAAAAGCTCAGATATAGAGTACACCTAAAGCATGCCTATGCTTACAAAACCTTGTATTCATAAACTTTCATTCGCCCCCTCTTTGAATACGCGGCCCCGGCGCTGGCAACCCGTCGTTGGAGGATGTCTCCAGCAGTAGTTCTCCTTGGATATAGAAGGATCCTTCGCCGCATCGCGCGCTTCCTCCGATGACGCGGAATGAAAAAAAGACGTATTGTATATCCAAACCGGCTCGTGGTATTAGCTCTCGACTCGACACCCTCGCATGGGCTTACGTGCAACGCCTTCAGCAGGCGGTAGAATGAGCTTCAAGACCTCGTTTCGCGTCTCGAGCCTTCAGACCTCTACCCCGCTTCAAGTACCCTTATCCGTATTTTGCCTGTCACTTCGTCTAACTTTATAAATGTAATGATCTATTGTTGTCTATCATGTAATGTTAAACTTGTTACTCTGTAATCATTGTGTCAGGCTACAGAGGGCCACACTTGCCCTGCATTAGCCTTCATGCCCTATGGGTAGGGAAAATTCAATAAAATCAATTGCATTCATACTATCCATCTCACGGAGACGAGATGGATTTTGAAGAATGTATTCATTATAGACTCGTTTGTCTACATAAATTACAATATGACCATCGAAAAAAACTAAATTGTAGAAGCTTCACAATACTAACGCAATATCTTCCATGCTTGATGTGAAACTTGAAGGATGCAAGTAATATGTTATGTCCCAGTTTAAAGCTGGGTTATTGTTGTATTTTAATTGTATTTATCATACACATTATATTATATTGCATTTTGCGTCGTCGCTTCTTCCCTTGCGTTGTGTGGTTTCCGGCATACAGGGAACACGATTTCGCACAGTTTATGGAAATTTGATATTCGTTTTTTCCTACTTCCAGCAGTTAACTGAGTTTAGTCTTCGTAAATAAAATAAATAAATACATTCGTGTTGAGATCATATTAATTTCTTCTTCCTTCTCTCCGACCTCAATCCCTTTCTCACCCCTACCACCCTCTTCTACCCCACCACTGTCGCTAAAGAAAGTAATAGCAATTTTTTATAAAGTGGGAACTCAAGAAATATAAACATAATTTAAAGAGGAAAGAACTTTTAATTCCCAGTAATGAAACCTAGTACCTTGTTAGCTTAATCGAAAATACGGAGTCGCCATCTCAGGGAATAATAATTGGAATTTTTTTAATGAAGTGTGTGGGTTGTTTGTGAGGGGGGGGGGGGCGGGAGCGCAGTATTTTGTCGCCCTAGAATCGTAAGCAACATCTAGAGTTACAAATAAGAAGGAGAAGATAAGAAAAATATTCTGTATCAGCCATTCGAAAAAACCCAGAAGACTAAACCAAAAAGATTACAATACGGAGACAAAATTATATGTGATAGTTCGTTATTTTATTTAAAATCTATTCCTGCTTACTTTGAATTTAAATCGCTCTGAATAGAGATGCATGTCTTTTGCAATGGGCGATAAAACTTAAAGTGAAACTAAAAAAGGTCTAGAGTATAGGGTTAAAGGGGTAGAATTGTTAAATTTTAATACAATTCAGAAGTTACAAAATCAATCCCGATCGGGTTTCAAACCCGAGTCTCCCACATTCCAGGTGGGCGCCTTAGCCCAAATAGACCACCGAGACGGGAACTATTTAACTTCTGAATTGTAGTTGCAATTATAGAATATCTGAATGAATGGAACAGTACTGCAACGAATATCATTGCCTTTGAACTGACCAAACAACATTATTTAAAATGTCATTACCTTACGCAGGTATGAGCGAGAGTTTATTTTTTGATTTGGTAAGTCGGAAAACACTCCCGTAGGTGGAATTGTTAATATTTAATACAATTCAATTCAATTCACTTAGTTTAAGGCCACCTAAACCCGGAATGTGTTTAGTCTTGGGTTCGAACCCCGATCGGGATGGATTTGTTAACTTTTAATTGTATTAAATATGACATTTTTTTTCGTTCCACAAAGCCTTAGTGTAACAAGACTTGGGCTGTGGTTCAAACAACCAAAAAAACAATACCCTACATGAAATTGTCGTTATGTGCGCGAGTGCGAGTCAAAACTACAAAAAAAATATACCAACTCGTAGGAACTTCATCCGGATAAGAATACCAAAAGAATGCTGACCTAAATAAAATAAATAGAGTACTGCACAACTAGAGCAGTAAAATTGAATTGCATAATTTGCAGTTAGACAATAACAATCGTAAATGAATGTACAGAAGTGCATAACAATAATAAAAATGCAAAAATAAGGAATAATACAATATAGGTAATGCGATGATGGACCACGTGAAACCTACTTCAAGAACTATGAAGGGTTGCGGGGGAATCAAATATTGTCAGCATAATGATTCGAGAGCAAGTTTTATTCGTGATTTTATGGCTGAGATTTTATTTATGTGTCGTAGATGAACGGCAAGGCAATTGAATGTTGGAGGTGTAAAATAAAAAAGGGTTCTATTTGCATATTATTTTGTTTTTAAACTATGGCGAAATGTTATTTACTCTTTAGTCTTTACATCGCATGACCTCGTACCTGCAGCTTCAGGGTCTATAAGAAAGTATTTTTTTTACTTTGATAGGTATGCTGAATGAAGTACATAAATAATAACGTTTCATAATGATGATAATATCTCAGTCATTAAAAAAAAATTGTTACAAGTAGGCAACATGGTTGGAGAAAAAGAGTTTTTTTTATAGCTATACTGGATAGTATTGCTTCAATAAACCATAGGAAGGACATAATAAAATATAATGTAAGTGCCACTCAGCAATCGAGCAATAAGAGTAAGACCCTAGACCACGTCATATCGGGACCGTATGTAAACTCCTTGCCCAATCAAATTATTTACAGCCAAAAAATACAAAAAGAAAAAAAATCATTCCGGATTTTTTTCTCCAGTGATAGTGAAATGGAATCTTCGCTTCGCTCGCTACGCTCGCTACGCTCACCCAATCACATTAATTACAACAGAATGTAATTAAAATTATTTATAACGTGATTATATTGTTTAGTTTTGTATTGTAAATTGATACGTATATTACGTATAAGGTTTTAAATTATGTTGTCAACCGGGTTATGCTCATGTAAATAATTTGATTGGGCAAGGAGTTTACATACGGTCCCGATATGACGTGGTCTAGGGTCTTACTCTTATTGCTCGATTGCTGAGTGGCACTTACATTATATTTTATTATGTCCTTCCTATGGTTTATTGAAGCAATACTATCCAGTATAGCTATAAAAACTCTTTTTCTCCAAACAACTTGCCTACTTGTAACAATTTTTTTTTAATGACTGAGATATTATCATCATTTATGAAACGTTATTATTTATGTACTTCATTCAGCATACCTATCAAAGTAAAAAAAATACTTTCTTATAGACCCTGAAGCTGCAGGTACGAGGTCATGCGATGTAAAGACTAAAGAGTAAATAACATTTCGCCATAGTTTAAAAACAAAATAATATGCAAATAGAACCCTTTTTTATTTTACACCTCCAACATTCAATTGCCTTGCCGTTCATCTACGACACTTAAATAAAATCTCAGCCATAAAATCACGAATAAAACTTTCTCCCGAATCATTATGCTGACAATATTTGATTTCCCCGCAACCCTTCATAGTTCTTGAAGTAGGTTTCACGTGGTCCATCATCGCATTACCTATATTGTATTATTCCTTATTTTTGCATTTTTCATTATTGTTATTGCACTTCTGTTCATTCATTTACGATTGTTATTGTCTAACTGCAAATTATGCAATTCAATTTTACTGCTCTAGTTGTGCACGTACTCTATTTATTTGATTTAGTTCAGCATTCTTTTGGTATTCTTATCCGGATGAAGTTCCTACGAGTTGGTATATTTTGTTTTTGTAGTTTTGACTCGCACTCGCGCACATAACCGTACAATTTCATGTAGGTATTGTTTCTTTTGGTTTGTTTGAACCACAGTCAAGTCTTGTTACACTAAGGCTTTGTGGAAGGAAAAAAATGTCATATTCAATACAATTAAAAGTAAAAAAATCCATCCCGATCGGGGTTCGAACCCAAGACTCACACATTCCGGGTAGGTGCCTTAACTAAGTGAATTGTATTGAATTGTATTAAATATTAACAATTCCACCTACGGGAGTGTTTTCCGACTAACCGAATCGAAAAATAAACTCTCGCTCATACCTGCGTAAGGTAATGACATTTTAAATAATGCTTGTTTGGTCAGTTCAAAGGCAACAGATATTCGTTGCAGTACTGTTCCATTCATGCAGATATTCTATAATGCAACTACAATTCAGAAGTTTAAATAGTTACCGTCTCGGTGGTCAAGTTGGCTAAGGCGCACACCTGGAATGTGGGAGACCCGGGTTCGAGCCCCGATCGGGGTGGATTTTGTATTTTCTTAATTGTATTAAAATTTAACAATTCTACCCCTTTAAACCCTATACTCTAGACCTTTCTTAGTTTCACTTTAAGTTTTATCGCCCATTGCAAAAGACATGCATCTCTATTCAGAGCAGATTTAAATTCAAAGTAAGCAGGCAATAGATTTTAAATAAAATAACGAACTATCACATATAATTTTGTCTCCGTATTGTAATCTTTTTGGTTTAGTCTTCTGGGTTTTTTCGAATGGCTGATACAGAATATTTTTCTTATCTTCTCCTTCTTATTTGTAACTCTAGATGTTGCTAACGATTCTAGACGACAAAATACTGCGCTCCCGCCCCCCCCCCCCCTCACAAACAACCCACACACTTCATTAAAAAAATTCCAATTATTATTCCCCGAGATGGCGACTCCGTATTTTCGATTAAGCTAACAAGGTACTAGGTTTCATTACTGGGAATTAAAAGTTCTACCTCTTTAATTATGTTTATATTTCTTGAGTTCCCACTTTATAATAATTGCTATTACTTTCTGAGCGACAGTGGTGGGATAGAAGAGGGCAGTAGGGGTGAGAAGGGGATTGAAGTCGGAAAGAAGGAAGAAGAAATTAATATGATCTCAACACGAATGTATTTATTTATTTTATTTACGAAGACTAAACTCAGTTAACTGCTGGAAGTAGGAAAAAACGAATATCAAATTTCAATAAACTGTGCGAAATCGTGTTCCCTGTATGCCGGAAACCACACAACGCAAGGGAAGAAGAGACGACGCAAAATGCAATATAATATAATGTGTATGATAAATAAAATTAAAATACAACAATAACCCAGCTTTAAACTGGGACATAACATATTTCTTGCATCCTTCAAGTTTCACATCAAAGCATGGAAATATTGCGTTTAGAACCAGCAGGAAGTATTTGTATTTAATGTAAATATCTTGATATAGTGAAGCTTCTACAATTTAGTTTTTTTCGATGGACATATTGTAATTTATGTCGACAAACGAGTCTATAATGAATACATTCTTTTCGGGGGAGGTGATCTACATCTTTAAATACACCAGGAACACATTGTCACTTCATTTGATGTTGGTTACACAAATAATAATGGTAAAGAGTATGTTAAGGCATAATAAGTATTGCATTTTTAATACAAAAATAAATAGTCGTAATGCATTTGTTTACATGATCTTACATTATCCTTTACGGATTCAGCCTAACCAGACATAGAACTAAACATATATACAACAATATTATAATCATACAAGATATAATAATTAAGAATCATTCATTTACATTGGTACGCAATTAGCGTGTATTAGCTACAATAATTGAGTGTTAGAAAATGTATTTAAGCGAGCGAAGCGAGCGTTTCCATTTGACTCTGCCGGAAAAAATAGTCACTGTTTTTTTTTTTTTTTTGTTTGTTTGTTTGTTTGTTTTTGTTTTTTTTTTGTATGTCTCGCGATAACGTTCGAACGGAGGCTCGGATCGAGTTGAAATTTTCACCATCCGCAAGCTTTGTTCTCGATTGAATGCCATTAGTTTTGTGGCAAAATCGTTCAAAAAGTTAAAAAGTTACATTAAAGTTAATCGAAAGTTTTTTTTTTCAAACTTCACGGCGACAAAATCTGAGATGGCCAAATCATTTAGAATGTCCGTCCGGTCACGAATATGTTAATTTTATTTTGATCCGATAAGTAGTGTAGATGGAAATTACATTATAACTAAGTACGGTTACCATGGCAACGGAAAGTCGTGCAGCTTTTTTGGCTCATGATAGCGGTCGAACGGAGGCTCGGATCAAGTTGAAATTTTCACCATCCGCAAGCTTTGTTCTCGATTGAATGCCATTAGTTTTGTGGCAAAACCGTTCAAAAAGTTAAAAAGTTACATTAAAGTTAATCGAAAGTTTTTTTTTCAAACTCAACTGCGACAAAATCTGAGATAGCCAAATCATTTAGAATGTCCGTCCGGTCACGAATATGTTAATTTTATTTTGATCCGATAAGTAGTGTAGATGGAAATTACATTATAACAAAAATAACGTTGCCATGGCAACGAAAAGACGCGCGAAGTTTCTAATGCACTGCCACCTAGAAGTAATCAAAATACTTTCGAGGAAGCAGTCTATTATTTGTCAACAAAGAGTTTAAATAGTTTTCCCAAGGAGTCAAGGTCCTCTAGATGGCGGTGGATTATAAAGTAAAGATTTAAACACGGGTTTACCCAAATACCTTGGCAATAATAAATAATACTGGAAACGCGAACGTCGTAAAGTTTAAATTTAAAAAAATGTGCAATGTGGGTCTAGCTATAGCACGTGCTCGCTTATCAACGCGTCCAACAGAGCGTTTCCTAGTTATTTATTAGTAGTAGTAGTAGTAGTAGTAGTAGTAGTAGTAGTAGTAGTAGTAGTAGTAATAGTAGTAGTAGTAGTAGTAGTTTTTTTTTTTTTTTTTTTTTTTTTTTTTTTTGAAAACCCCCAAAGCTACGCAGTAGCTTGTCTGTGGGGTAATTTGTTATTACATTTTTACAACATTTTGTAAGTCTTGACTCTTCGTATTGAAACAAAACAAAAAATTATTACATTTCATCAACAAAGTATAAACACACAAATCAAATATTAGTAATTCAAATCTACACATACAAAATACACATTAGGTTCTATATCTCATTTTCTAATAACCATTTCCTTATTTGTTTTTTTATTTCACACCATTTTGTTAGTTGCTTTAGGTCTTCTGGCAATTTATTGAACAAGGACGGCACTAGGTAGCTTTTCTGTTGTTCTCCAAAAATCGCCGTAATA